>JAOQIF010000055.1:0-161055 GCA_026260285.1 Colletotrichum sansevieriae | reverse complement strand
AGGTTATAGCTATCCTAGTAGCCTTTAGCAGTCGATTTAGTTCTCTTTATACTAGTTATAGTAGGCGATATATCGTTATATAAGCAACTTCTTATTGCGAAACTAAAAAGTTGATATTTCTGCTATTATATAGTCTGCGCTAAAGTAGTATTTTTTATTATAACTAAAGCGGAGAATCGTAGGTACTAACTTGCGCGGAATATAGAGTTTCTGAGTGCTATCCGTAGCTATATAAAGGATAAGCCCTTCTAGTAATAAACTCTAAGGAGTCGTTCAACAGCGTTTTAGGGCTCTTCTAGCAGCTCTAGCGCTATTTTCCTTAATAGTAGCGTCGAATAGTAACTACTACTTACCTAGTTCCTTCTGCTAGGATTAGAGTTATTTAAGAATTTTGTTATACCTCGTGTTATTAGTATAGTTATCTATAATCTTAGCGATAAAGTCCTCTAAAATGCTTATAGTTATCTCCCCTATTGCTCCGTAGGCTTATAACTTCTTAGCTAACTAGTTAATTATATCTATAAATCCTATATTATCGTCGTCGTTATTACTATAGGTTATTTCCGCGAGAATATCGCTATCCTCAAACCTATTAGCTTATCCTAAGGCTATAAGCAATAGCAGGCGCGAGAGGGCGTCGGGGATAACGTTAAGCTTCCCTAGTATATAGATAATATTAAGGTTAAATTGCAATAAGTAGTTCGCAGCGCTCGCAAGCTATAGGTTAGCCTTATTAAGGTTTATAGTCCGTAGCGAGGTATATATAAGAATTCCCTTTATAGCTGCGTAATCTGTGAGAATCTATATAGGGTGCTTATTCGATTATATAAGCTTATAGAGCTTCTTCATAGCTTATACTACTATTACTACCTCCGCCTCTATAGCAAAGTATCGCTTTTCTAAGGGTAATATAACCTTAGATAGAAAAAGCACTAGTTAGATATAGATTTATGCGATATCTTTGCTAGGTATATTAATACTATTCTATAGGATACTTAGTTAGAATACTATAAGCCTAAAGCTGCTTTTATAAGCATCGACCTTAAAAAATATAAGCTTATTCGGGTTATAGTAGTATCTTATGACCTAGTTATAGAGATTCTCCTAGAGGGCGTTCTATACCTCTTGCTCGCTTAGTATTAGCTTAAATAACACCTTTTAGACCCTCTTTATTTAAACTGCTTTTAATAGACTATTAGGAAGCATATTTTTATTATAGAGTTTTGCAATAAGATAGGTCTTTCTATCCTATAGTAGCGTTATAATAATATTATACTAGGATATATCGCGTCATAGCTATCTAGCTATTCCGAGGTATCTCTTAATATTATAGAGAGTTTTCAGGAAGTAGAGGTTCTTAAAGGCTGCGATCCTATCCTCTATTTATTTAATACTATTAGTATTTATAATATAGCTAAGGAGTCTTACTTCAGGAAACCCTGCAAAGGACTTCTTAGGTCTAATATAAAGGTAGTTATTCTTAAAGAGCTTAAGAATAATATCGACGTGCTAGAGATAGTTCTCGTTACTATTACTAAAAATAATAATATTATTGATAAATGCTCGAGCAAAGTACTAGTAGTTATATAGGAGGCGGTCTATAAAACGCTAGGTATAGGCTAGCGAGTTCTTAAATCCTATGAGGATAACATTAGAAACCTCGATACTATAGGGACTTATTACTACTATCCTATTATAGTATCTTAAGTAAATTAGTAGTTAGTAGAAGAACCTAGTAGCGTTAAATATTATTATATATTTCTTCCCTCTGAGGGTATCTATTATATTATCTTAGTCGGGAAGCGGGTATATATCCGGGATAGTGATTTAGTTAAGAGGGCGAAGGTTAATAATAACCTTGCCTTTTTTTATACTATTAACTACTCGCTATATAACGAAGAGCGGATAGATAACTAGGATTAGCCTATTACCCTATACTATCTTGCTATTAGTATATATCTTACTATAGATATTCTTAATAACTTCGAGGTCTTTAGCGCTAAGGGGGTAAGGCTTTACTATAGCCTTCTGGTTTTGCTACCTTTTAACGAGCTTAATATATATACGTTAGTCGTCTAGTATAGGTATAATCCCCTTGTTATAGTAGACGTCTCGGTTATCGAGGATTTCCTTAAGTCTACTAGTAAAAACCGCGTCCTAATTATAGATCTTAACTCTATTCTTACTATATATAACTAGGATATCTTTTAGCTTAGATATTCTATAAGATAGAATATTATCTGCTTAACGAGGCGGTCCTAGGCTAGATTTAGCAGGCAGGGTTATAAACTACGCGCTAGCTGCTATATTACTTATAGCCCTATTGAATTTATATTACGAAAACTAGCGTGAGTTTAATTCTCCTCCTATGAGGGTGATAATATCTATATAGTTAACGAGGTTAGTAGTCTCCTCTACTTCTATTAGAATAATATAGCCTAGTTGCTATCTTCTTAGGATTATTATTAGCCTATCTATTATATTTCGCATAAGGACGAGCTTAGGGTTATCTGCTATAACCGTTATATTAACTACGCTAATATAATTAGATTAAAACTGCTAAGTATTAGAGCCTTGCTAGCTTGACTTAGGGAGGTTGATAAAGCTAGTTATAACAAATGCATTACTCTATAGGGGAATAACTATAGTATAGGTATTATTAACTCGTCTAGTTACTAGGTGCTATCTCCCAAACTAGACTAGATACTATATTCCGTATACTGAGCAGAACTTAACTATACCCTTATTAAAGTCTATAACTAGCCCGTGATCTTTATAGAATAGTGTTCCTAATAGAAGATTCGCTCCGAGGGTATTTATAACTCTAGCTATAATAATAACGTAGCTATTAATCTCTATATTGCTAATAGTCCCCGGGATATAGAAGTTAAATATAACCTGCTCTATTACCTAAAAGGTTAAGTCTACTATATTTATCCTCTATAGTTCTATTATTTAAAACATAGGATTCCGCGCAAAGCGTAGTACCTAATTCCTATTAACTAGAGTTATTGAGGCGCCTATATTAATATAGACTTCCTCTAGGCTAGCTATATTATTGCTTTTTATATTAAGGCGGAGATATATCTATTTAGCTAGTATCGTTTATTTTACTAGTTTTACCTAGGCGTTAATAATTTAGTTTTTCTTAAGTAATACCTATGCATTATTCGCTAGGGGAATCGTAACGAGACCTGCGAAATTCACTATATTATTAATATAGTATATAGTAAAGTTTATAACCGAAATAGTTAGGGAGATTGCTAGCATGCTTCTCGCTATAACTACGATATCCGTTATCTAGCCTGCTATTTCCTCTTTATGAGGTTGCTCTAATAGGGCAGCTGAATCATAGGGGACTTCCTATACGTCTAGTAGGATATAGCTGCTATTAACGAGGTCGTCGATATTATAGTCGTTATTATAATCCTCCTATATATAATAGGTATCTAAGTCCGTCTAGCCTAGTCTATTATATTTTATATAACGTTAAAAACCCGGGTTTCTCTATAGCTAGTTCTATAGGTAGCGATCTTTCTAGTTTTAATAGTTATTAGAGCGCTAGAAGCATTACTAAGGTTAATAATATTGCTAGGGTTGCGGATTATTATAATTATCCCTTTAGAAGTCTTAGTTAGTCTATTATCCTTTGTTATTAGTCTATATTGCGTTATTAGACTCTTCTGATATATAATTAATGCTAATTAGCGCCTGGAGTCTGCGCTAAACTGCCTTGCGTTTTTTCTTAGCTATATTAAAGTAATCCTTAAGAGTATCGCTAGCTATTAGTTTATCTAGGAATCGCTAAAGCTCTAGGTTAATTATATTATAGAAGATCGTTAATAGCTAGCTAACTATAGATATTAGTCCTATCTATGCTCTGCTATATTTAAAATAGTTTTAAGCGAAGTTATAAATATCTCTATCTCCCTTAAGGTCTTCTATAGTAAACCTATATATAGCAATCTATTAGATAGACTCCTATTAGGTTAGTATAAAACGTCTCCTAACTATATTATATAGGGCGTGATATCCTGCATAGAGGTAGTTCTATTATTTAATTAGCCCGAGTTAGTATTCCTACTAGCTAAGTACTTTCCCTTATAGCAGAGAGCTCTAATTCTATATAATCTCTAAAGCTATAGCTAGGCTAGTAGTTTTAATATCTAGGCTAGAGATCTATAGATCTATCTCTTTATAATATAGAATATCCTAGTTATAAAAGACGGGCTCTATGCTATATTTCTTATTAGTATCTAGCTAAAAAATACTATATTATTAGGCAAATCTACCTTCCTATCGAGTTCCTATAGGCTATAGTATCCTAGCGTTAGCCTTAAGCTAGCTAAATACTTAAAGGAGTAAAGCCTCGAGACCCTAGGCTAGCAGCTCCGGGTAAGGCCCCTGGGATAATAGTAAAAATATTAATAGTAGTGCTAAATTCTATTATAGTAGCTAGGTCCTCCCTATTAGTAGGTCCTATTTCAGCAGACCTATAATAGTATTATAAAGAATTTATAGTATTCTATAAATTTTTCGCTCTATTAGTCCTATAATAGTATCTTCTAGCGCTATAACTTATAGTTCGGGGTTTTTTCCGCTCCTATTATAAATATTATCTGCTATAGCTCTTGCCTTAATAGGAGGTCCTAGGGGTTCGATATCTAACTAGCTAGACTAGATAGGAGTTATAACTCTTTCGTCTCTTAGGAGCAGAAGGGTAATTCTCTCGCTAGCTCTATAAAGGCTTTCTTCTCTAGATAGGGGTATAAAAAGTACTACTATTGCTCGAGTATTCCTTATAGCTATAATTATATTAATAACGCTAATTAATATAGCTATATAGTTATTAGGCTTAAGTATCTAGTAATAGTATAGATTAGCTTTTGCTTTCTAGCCTATATTAACGATATCTATATAGGGTATATAGTTATTATCCTATTTGAGAGAGGCGAGGTTTGCTATCTAGTTGCGAAATTATTTATTAAGGCTAAGGGTAAAGTTATAATCCTTATAAGCCTATTAGAAACTATAGAGCCTATAAGCCTCATTATAGTATCTAATTCTAGCTATATCTCCTATATTATAATATTCCTCTATAAGAGAGGGATTATTATATTAATTTAATATTAAACTCGAATAATTAGCTATATAAGTTAATAGTTAAGACCTCTATCTCTTCGACTTCTTTAACTTCCTTCCTTTTAATATATAAATACTTTTAGGAGGGGGTTTTGAGGTCGAGTCCGAGTCCTCTATCTCATTATAAGTCTTTATAATATAAGGGAGGTCTTAGATAAAGAAAAAAAGAATAAGTTATACTACTAGATATTATAGTCTTCCTACTAGCCTAGGGCTATAGTAGGGGTTAC
The DNA here is from genome assembly GCA_026260285.1 of Colletotrichum sansevieriae. Lineage (NCBI taxonomy): Eukaryota > Fungi > Ascomycota > Sordariomycetes > Glomerellales > Glomerellaceae > Colletotrichum > Colletotrichum sansevieriae. The sequence continues at coordinate 155,683 of JAOQIF010000055.1, read as the reverse complement.
TAAGATTGCAAGTAAAATAAGGAAAAGAGCAATATAAGCGTGAATAATAATAAATAGTACAATAGGCAATTATGGATCACCAAAAGGCGTGTGACAATTATTCAGCAGCATAACCCCCCTTTTAATCTAGTCTTTTAATAGCTAGAACCTCTCTATAGTATCCGGCTTTATACTTATCCTCTGCAACGTAAGGGTTAACTTTATAGTACTAAAAGCCCTCTCGTAGTTAGCTGCTATTACTAGTATAGTAAGGATGTTGATTGCGAGCCGGGAGAGCGCTAGGAAGGTCTCTAAATAGTCTAACTACTACTAGATAGGATCGGAGGTCTTCTCTAGAGGTTAATAGAGGTATAGATCGAGCTTATCTATCCGGGGTGGGGTCTGCTAGCGCTAGCTATTAACCTACTGCTAGAAGTTAGTATTATTATTATCCTAAGCCTTATAGTTAATAGCAGGGCTAGCGGGGCTAGGGATATCCTCTTCTGCGCTATATTAATAATACTACTTATTAAAGTACTCTATAAGCATATTCTAAGCCTTCTCAACCTATCCCTCTTAGTAGTTACTACTCTATATGTTTTATAAATATAAGATCCTAAATAACGGATAGAGGATAATTGCACTAGAAAGCAGTAGAGAGTCCCCTAACTTATTATAATAATAAAAGAGCTTCTACTATAACTACTTAATACTACTACGGAGGAAGGATTGCTACTGCTCGTCGAGAGAGTTGAATCGCGAGGCTACCTATAAGGCTAGAGATACCTAGTCTTTATACACGTGATCGGGGAGGGCTCGTTAGTTATACCGACTATATCGGGGTCGTCCTGAACGGGTTTATAATAGCTACGACTCCTCAAAAGGATCGTTAAGAGAGATCGTGGAGTTATAGTAGGTCTTCTAGTTAATAAGGTGCAAAAGGAGGTATTCTAAGCCTATTATAACCTCCTAAAGTCGATTATGCCTATTACTAACCCCCTAGCCCTTATACCTCTTCGTCTGATGATAAAAGGGCTCTAGGATTATACCTATTTTAGTAAGAACCTTCTAGTTATCGGAAGATAGTAGATCTACTTCTAGGATATACTTTTTAATATTATTATTATTATTATTTAATAGTATAAAAGACTAGATCTCGTTCTTCTTCTTTATAGCTCTTTTAATTATAAGGTATATACTATTCTAGCGAGTATTGTTATTTAGGATAAGCTAGGCCTTATAGGACGACTCGGAGAAGATCTAGAAGTTAGCAGAGTTGCTATTAATCTTAGCTATAGCCTTCTAATACTATTCGGTCCGTTGCAGAGAGGCCTGGATATACTTAACGATATTCTAGAGCTAGCTAATAGGCCTGAGCCTATACTAGAGGTTAAGATTATTATTATATTATTTAATAAGCTAGTAGTAGTCGGATTTAGCCTCGAGAGTCTCCTTATTAGTATTAAATAAAAAGGCCCGGGCTGCGAGGTTAAGTATATAGCTATAGCACCTTATACGCTAGGCTTATATATCCTCCTTTATTATCTCGGGGGATATATCCTAGTAAAAGGCAAGGAGGCAGGTATTATTATTAGTTATATTATCAGAGATAGTTACTCTAATCCAGTCCTATATCCTATATTAGTTAACGACGTTAAGGAGGGTCTCCGAGAGGTTATTGCTGCTATAGTCTCTATAGTGCTGAGAGAAGCCTAGGAGGCATAATTATAATATGCTAGTAATATCGATGAAATAATATATAACCCCTATAAAAGCATAGATATTAGGTGATAACTATAGATTGAATAAAAGGTATATTTTAGATGCTACTAAGTGGAGCTCTAACTTCACGAGGGCCTCTCTACGTTGCTAGAAGTTATAGAGGTAGTCCCGAATAGATATATAACTCTATAGGACCTCTCTAGCAACCTCTATACTATAGTATTATAGGATCTATTAGAGGAAGGTGTTCTCAAAGTAGGTAAAAGGGAGGTTAGCGGAGATAATAGAGGCGATATAGAGGTCCCTTAGAGTTAAGATCTTAGCCTTAGGGATATTGCTATTATTACGCTATACTCTCTTATATAAAGGAGGGTCTAATGAGGCTATTAAAGAGGAGGGAGTATTAGCATTAGAATCCTTATCTAAGAGGGTAGAGATCCTATAGATATGATAGCTACTTCAGCCTTATTAGAGTGGAGTTTATATAAGTAGGAAGCTTATGATAATATACTAAGTTAAGTGCTCTAAGGCAGTAGAGGTAGTAGTAGCGCTAAATACCTTAGGGATCCCTCTAGTATTATATTATTAGCAACTCTAATAGGAGGCTATAGCCCGGCCCTGAATAACCTTAATAAAGAAGTCGCTATGCTCTCGAATCTAGCTAGATCGACCCCGGCCTCTCTACTATATTAAGTGCTACTCGAGGATATACCTCTTACTACTAATAATAATAATAAGTAGGTTATTAATCGTAGGATTTAGAGGGATAATAGTAGTGAGGGCTGCCTCGATCTGCATAGAGATCCGCTGGCGCGGGGCGCCTAAGATCATATATGCGTTAGTAGTAGAGGAGGAGGTAATAGTAATAGTAGATATTATGAAGTTTAGTAAGGTAATAGGGGTAAATAATAAGTATAATATATAATAATAAAAAACTTTTATAGTTAATATCTAATTGTAATATTAAATATACTATTCGAATTACTATAATCCTATCTTCCTATTATTAAGTTTTCAAGAAAATACGCCTTCGTCTAGTATAATAAGGGTAGTCCGAATAACTTTAATAATATATATAATAATAGCGAGGTTAGTAATAGTAGCATGTTTTAGTAGCTAGGCATGCCTAAATAAATAGGGCAGGGACTGATCTATAGCCTCCTATTAGCTAGTATATAAGATATCAAAGTATTTAATAATTCTGAGGGAGGAGGGATTGCTTAATTAGGAAGTAGTGATAGCATTACTTTGATCGATTAACTTATATTGTTTGTTGAATAGTTTGCACTTGCGGCAGCGCTGCGTGGCTGGCAGCTGCCACGGGGTACGCGGAGGCTAAGGGGGCGTTGTTTCGAGTCGTCGATCATGAACATGACAACGATCGCCTACGAAGAGCGCGATTTCTTAGTCGTAAAGCGCTCTAAGGGGGAGCGAGTCGAAGAGTGATCATGGAAAATCTTAGATAACACCCGAATGTTGAAGGACCGTGCTTGTGGTTTTTGATCAAGGAATTCAGTAGGGATTTTCACGATTAAGATGGTCGCTCACTCGGCGTCCACCGTCAGGAAGCTTGGTTTGCTTATTTTCCTCGGCGACAGGACATGGCTTGCATTAGCGAGCCGAGAGTGGACCTTGCGACAAGCGTAGCCAAGCGCCAAGATGTGCTGAGCTTGATAGAACAAGATGCCCAGCGATACGACGCAGCAGCGGCCAATCGCCAATACTCAGCCCTGACCAAAGTGCTGCCGTGTCATTTCAAGGGGCAAAAGAAATCCAGTTGAGCTTCTTGCGGAGAAGGTTTTTTCAGTCCGACAAGGGATGAGGTAGTATCGATGACAAACTGTCGCTTGAGGCATCAGTGAGTGTGAATGGCGAGGTTCTCAAACGCCATGGTGTTGTTGACGTGCTTGTAAGACAACATTAGTTGCGGTAGATTTATCAACGTGATCGTAGAGCTCCTCAAATTGCGCGCTTCAGGAAGAAACTTGGCCTTCTGGGCGGCTTGTCCAGCTGTCTCCCATAGGGAGATTCAACTCGCGAGATTCGAGAGTTCTTCACGGATAAAGGGAAGGATGAGCCAGCAACTGAGTCGGAAAAGCAAGCAATCAGCTCCAGTGACCCTCTCCATATCGTCCCCCTCTGATGGCGCTCGGCAATAATCCGGTGAGGCATAGAGAGAAGTGCTCCAACAGAAAAAAGACGCAGCTGGTCGTTGTTTGGTAAGACGTCCCGGGAGCTTGTTTGTCATCTTAATAATCTTGATCGACGAGGATACTACCGACTCTACAGAAGCTGGATTAACCGAAGGACCTCCTGAAGTGATGGACGTTTCTTCTTGGGGAGTCGCTGGCTTGGCTAGCGCTGGCGAGTCCTCATATGCGCAGTTATGCTTCGCAGAACCAAGTCGGAAACCTGAAGCCTGGTACAGAAGACGACTCCTTGGTTTCCAAGACGGCATTCGGTATTCGCCAACGTGATTGATACAAAAGACATCGGTATGTCTGGTGGCCGACGTCGCATTCAGATTGGGCGTCCTCGTGAGCGCGGATAACGAAAGCGAACAGCAGTGTAACGCAGAACGGTGGCCGAATGACGCGCTGGGACCCGAGGACGGGCCAATTTGCGTATAGAAGGTTAGGCCTGCCCGTTGAACGACAGCTCGTTCTGTACTAGTGGTTGTGGGGACTTAGAGCGGGCGCAGAGAAATGGGTATAGCCTCAACAAAACACATGTTGTCGTCAAACATCAGATGCGGGATAGACAGGCGCTGGGCCTTGGCGCGATGGATGGCGTTTGACGTTCGGAGGCGCGCCAAGGAGCTTCAGAGAGATGTGCTTTCGCTGGACGATGAGGCGCAGTGAGGCTTGAGACCGGGCGTTGACAGGTGGCAGCGATCAATTGTAGAGGCGGAAGAAGGAGAAAACACCATGAAGTTGGTGATTCTGGAGGTGAGAAGCGGAGGCTTGTCGCAGGCCCTGGCATCTTGAGGATAGTGAGACGCGCCCAGAAAATCAGGAGGTGCAAGACCTGGCGAGGCGCGGCCGTGGTAATCGGCCGCGTTGTAGTGGACAGAGTGCGCTGCCTACAGCAGGTAGAGGCGCTGACGGAAAATTAAGCGAGGAATTTGCAACGGGCAGTGAAGATGCGTCCAGCGGTGAACCGCCTAGATGGTCCGCTGGCACACAGACAGCGACCGGCCCCTCCCACATCACGACCCGGACGTCACCGGCACTGGTACTCGTCACCTCCCGGCAGTTCTTAGACCCCGCGCTTGCTCAAGGTACCTAGGTAGCTTACTCACTAAATTTTCAGGGTCTTTGGGGCTGGACCTCAGCATTTCACTTGCCCCGTCATCGACGCCCGTTTGACTTGGCGGCCACCCAAGCTCTTGGCTTTGTAAAATCTGGTGGTTTTTCTACTTTCCCCTACCTCCTGTCATCCCTTCTCGTACCCAGCGCACCCAACCCCGCGGGATCCGATGTCTTTTCTGTCTTAGCTTCCATTAGGTAGCTTCATCATCAAGTGTCCCGTTATGGGCTCTTTCTCTTTCTGGCTGATGAAGAAACTGCGGCGTGCGCGCTTGCTTCAAGTTGCTGCTCCTTCCTATTTGCGGCCTGGAACTGGTTACTTCCTGCTCAGAGCGCCGTCTCAGCATGCGACAGCTGGTTCGAAAAGTGGGTCTTTGTCACCTAGTGTCACCTATCCGAACAGAGCAGGCAAGAACCAGCGTGGTCTGGGCCATAGCAACTCGTGCAGGCCCTGAAAGGCCTTGAGATTTTTAGCAGTAAGCTTGTCCTGCGTGAGAGCAGGGAAAGTTTCCACCTCAGTTGCCGCCAAGAAGAGAAGGTAACCTGCGGCAGGCATCGCACTTTCCACTTCTCAGTCCAAGCCCACCCCACCTGCAGTGTCTTCGTAACCTCCTCGGAGTCTGAAGAAGGCGTGATACACGTGTGAAGATACGTACCACATTCTCTCTTGTCGTTCCCTGCCTTCTTGGTATTGTCTAGAGTCTTGGGTGCATCTCTTGGGCTTCTTGGATAGGAGAGCCTCATTTCTTGTCTCCTCTTGGAAATCCCCCCGCCCGCTTATTTCTCCGAATACATATCAACCGTCACCAGCCTTGGGGCCGATCATTTCAAATGCTTATTCTTAGCCCTCCTTTTGTCTTTATGGGGAAATCATCATGAACTTGCAGAATAGTTCCCCATGGTGTTGAGCGCCGCTTGATCGTCTCAAAACGGACATCACCAGCGGAAAAGAACGTTGGTAGTGAGCTTCACCTCCGTGCGAACCTGACTGTTGCTCGCCGCCACTCCAACACCCGCATCGAGACTCGTGGAACGACTTCGGCAAGGATTGACTCTTCGACCTTCTGCTGGGCCAAGCCTTCAACCGATAAGTGATCATATTCCCCACCCGTTTTCCAACTCTCCGGAGCCTGACAGTTTATGCTGCCTTCGGTCTCCCATCCTGTCAACTTGACCAGGACCCCGGTCATTCCGCCTGCCACTATCCTCCGTCTCAGCTGCCACGACCTGGCTCGACCACACTGCGCGTCCTACCTTGATCCTATAGTACAGATGGCATCCAACGCCGTCGCATTGGCTGGGTTGGACGGAGAAGCTTGAATTGGCCCCCGTCATGGGCGCCGGAACCACACCTACGATGCCATGGGAAACGGAGGCGCCCACCCCTCAACACAAGGCACCCATATCCTCGTACTTCACTCGCTCGCTGCTTCCCAATGCCTTCTCCTGGCCTCGTTCTGCTTCTCAATGCCCTGGATGAAGCGCTTGCCAAGGCCCTCACCATCATTCGGTGTCTCCTGCCTCGTCCGCCCCGAGCATCTCTATTCTTGGATTTGCGAGGGCGATCATCGCAATAACCACCTTTCGAAAGCAAGTCCAGTTGTGATGTGGACTATAGACATCATGCCACCTTGACAGAGACTCTTTTTTTTTTCCCGGTTCATCTCGTTTCTCACATCACCAACTTTCACCATCTTCACTTCTCTTCCCCATTCGTTTCGTTTCTTCCCCAAGAGGGCTGGCCTTACATTGTTTAACCAATAATCTTCTTTCATTATCTTTCTCCCCTTTCTCCTTCCCTCCTTCGGCTTCTTTGTAGGCCCTCACGAGCTGGTCCGTATCCTACCGTCCTTACAATGGCTTCTCGTATTGTTACCGCCGGTGTCTTCGCCGCCTCCATCTCTGAAGTCCTGGCTTCGTGCGCCTATGGAACCCACCTCGACCCTCGCGCCGAGGGTGGGAAGGTCAAGGTCAACACCTTCGCCTACACTGGGGCTAAAGTAAGTTATTCAGACCCCTGATCAACGGCATTTTCGAAGCTTTGCTAACATGGTCTCGAAGGGCCCCCTGAACTGGGTTGCTCTGGACATTACCGCCAACGCCCTATGCGCCACCGGAAAGACTCAGTCTCCCATCGATATGACGGTTGGCGCCTTCAACACTCTACCCGGCAACTCTATCAACCTCGAGATTCCCAACATGGAGGAAACCGAGTTCGAGAATCTGGGAACCACGGTCGAGGTTATCGCCAAGGGAGGCTCGATGCAGGTTGGCGGCTTCAACTTCACCCTTCAGCAATTCCATTTCCACCTGCCTAGCGAGCATCTCGACGCCGGAAGGAGCATGGCCATGGAGATGCACATGGTTTTCGAGGGAGAAAACCAGGAGATTGCCGTCATTGGGACCTACATCGACGTCGAACAGGGTGCGGGAGCTGCTGCTCCCGTCGCCGAGGCACCTGCGGCCGAGAACGCCGCTGGTCAGAACAAGACCGCCGAGCGCCGCAGCAAGATGTCTCGTCGCACCTCTCTCGATGCTGCTAAGGGTGCCGAGGGTGAGGGTGCCAAGACCATCCCCACCATGACCCTCAACCCCGTCAAGGCTGAAGCCGCTGCCTCTTCCAACCTTCTTACGACCGTTTTCTCGTCTCTCGACGCCATCAAGAAACCTGGTACCGTCACCAAGACCGGCGCACTGGACATGTCCGAGGTCGTCAACCTCCTAACTGCTGGCAGCTTTCAGAGGTAAGTCAGGCTCCATTCGATTTTCGGCATACACTAACGTAGTCTAGCTATATGGGTTCTCTGACTACTCCTCCGTGTTCCGAGGGAGTCCAGTGGCTTGTCTCCACCCAAAAACTTATGGTCCAGCCCCAGACCTTCAACGCCGTCCGCGATGTTATTGGTTTCAACGCCCGTTTCCCTCAGAACACTCTCGGCCAAGACAACATCCTTCAAGTTGCCCAGAAGACTGTTGCCAGCGTCAACGGTGCTGCTGCTGCGGCACCTGCCGCTGCACCTGTCGCTACACCTGTCGCTACACCTGTCGTCGCCCCTGCCAAGGAGGCCGCTGCGCCTGCCGCAGCCGCCGCCGCTCACGCGTAACCGAACCACCACGAACGGCGACGATTGCGATAACTTCATACCTTGATAAGATAGTGAGATCGCTCGTTGCAGCGGGACGAACCAGGAACCATGAGGATTCTTGATGCCGGTTTTGATTTCAACTGTAACCCTGGCGTCATGCACGTCAATGCGTGGAATGGAGGAACCTCTGCCGGAAAACAAAGCCCCGGGCACAGCATGTGCAGCTGGGACAAGATTACAGCGTTTTTACGCCAGGAAGCCAGCTGCACACATGTCCAACATACATGACCAATTGAAGGACAGTTTTACTGGGGCCTTTTGGTCTGCAACTGCAGTTGAAGCGAAAACACATAGACATCCAGTGATTCCCTCTATGGTTGCCGTCAGGTAAAATGAGAGACGGGAGATGTTATGTTCTTAATCTCCTGGATAAGATGAATGGCTTGGAAAACCACACGGACTTGACTTTAGACATAGAAAGACAGCAATTTTCTGGAGGAGATACAACGGGACTTCAGACCTCCACACATTTACTATTGAGTCATACATGATGAGGGATACAAAAACACGGATTTACACCAGCAAAGCCTTGCTACCAGGAATGGAAATACACGCATCTTTCTGAAAATCCTTCGACGATTCAATGCTTGAATTATGAGATTGGTGAGTTACGGCTGTTGGGCGCTGTGCACTGACCCGAAAGCCGCAAAAGTCCACCAATTCGCTCGTTTGGCCGAGATACCAAGACCAGCGTAAATAGAAGCAGGATGCGCGTTTTCCCCTTCTCTTCTTATTTTCTTGTGGGAAATCAGGACATCTTTTGGGTCTTGGTATCGGGGAAGAACATCTTGGTAAACTGCACACGAGGTCTTTTTGGCAATCACGGTTGCGCGGCTCTTCAAGCGGCTCAGCGCAGGGATGTGGCTTGGACGAAATTGTGCGAGAAGCGCGAGTCGTGGTGGCAGAGCAAATCGGAGATGTCTCCGTCTCACACAAGTCTGTGGGGATGGGGGAGGGCCAAGATATGGTGTGTGGGTTTCTTTTCGACCCTGTGTTTATGGAATTTGTCGGATTTGGATTGCGGTCAGATGGAACGGCTCGGTCTGGCAGCCCCTATGGGTTATTGGTAACGGCATCCCGACGGTCGGGCAGTGTTGGGGCGTGTGATAGATTACCTTGGTGTTATGTCGGCAATTCTTCTATTCACGAAAACGGAGACTAGTCAAGACCTCTTGTCTTCCGTTTTTTCCAGTCACAAATCGCCAAACAGGGGTTCAGACTTTCTGCAGAGATGAAGCTCGACGATGCTTTTGCCTCCTGTCATCACCTTGGATTGAAACCCTAACGACTCATGCGCTGATCCGGTGAGGGGGTCCGGTATCGTAGAACCTGGTGGTCTATGCCTGGGCATTAGGTGGTGTTGGTGGAAAATCGGTTGATTTTAGCTTGGTGGGTGTGACATCTGCAGAAGGGATGACTTGTCTGCAGAGACTGGATGACTCACTCCGGGGGCGCGGCGTGCCATGCGGGATGATTCACGGTGATGGGCGCCGATCCGGTCCGCTTCTGTCGGAGCCGGCGGGCGGGGGTGTCGTGCCGTTGGTGCTGTCAGCTCGATTTTGGGAAGGTGCCTACGGGGTTTTTTGAATCTCGCGAGTAGATAAGCAGCAGTTAAGAAGTCTCCAAGCTGACATTTTCTTCGATGATGTCGCCCATTTTCTCTGAGCACACCAGCAACATCGCAGCTTTCCATCAACGATCGTCACCATCGTAGGGCGTTCTCGAACATGCCAGACCCCAAGTCTTACCTCCCACCCCTCCTACAACCCGACAGTCTCCTCGCCTTCATATCTTCCCTCGGCCTTCCGACTCCAAACTCAACTGAGCCTCTCACTGTGACGGCATCTTTTCATCGTATCTTCCTCATCCACTTCCCCACCTCGGCCGGCTCAGATCTCGCCCCAGCTCGCCCAAACGACGATGGGAGTGTCACGCTAGTCCTGCGAGTCTCTGGACGGCACTTGCCGCGCATCAAAACAGAGAACGAAATCGCGACGATGAAGTGGGTCAGGAATAACACTTCAGTACCCCGTTCCAGCCGTTATTCGATGGGATAGCTCTTGCGACAACATCTTAGGATACGAGTTTTCCCTACTGGAAAAGGTGCCGGGGGTCAGCGCTGATAGAATCCTTTGGGACATGAACGATGAAACGCGGAGGAAGGTCGTCGAGCAGCTCGTGGGATTCCTGGCGGAACTGCGGGACAAGTCTACGTGGAGGCATGTTGGGGGGTTGAGAGTCGACGAGAAGGGGGAAATTGTGCCAGGTCCGGTGGTTGACGAGTGGTTCTGGATGGTCCCTCAGATTGAACTGGTCTGGAATGGAATGCAAGAGACGGTGCACAGTCTGAATCCCATCGATGGATCATTCGAGACTTGGGCTGCGCATGCGGATGCGAGTATGGGGAGATACGTCCACGTCATCAGCCGTCACCCACGGCTGGAGTGGATGCGTGACTTGGTTCGTCGATTAGAGGCATTCAGAGCTTACGTCGGGTCTCACGTGGATGAGTTGGAGGATACGACCTACGTTCTGGCGCATCGAGATCTTCACCTCGCGAACATTACGGTGGATGAGAGAGGGACCGTCACGGCGATTCTGGATTGGGAGTTCGGGGGTGTTGTGCCGGGGCCGAGATGGGGACCGCCCAATGCCTTTCTGTATTCCTGGGGAGGCGATGTTGATGAGGCGAGGGAGGAGCGGGATCGGATGAGGGGCTGGGCGAGGGATGTCTGTAGGGAACGTGGGTTGAATGTGGATGTTGTCGATGGCGTCGGGTACCGAGGGATTCAAGAGTCGGTTCACACCGTTTTGAACTATACGAGAGCTATTTGCGAGCTTTGGAGGGAACAGAGAGGGAATGAGAGAGCGTGGAGGAGGACTTTGGAGGAGGAGCTGGAGAAGCTGGGTATGTGAACGTCGAGAGAATCGTGCCATTTCCCCTTAGATCTGTTATCCCAAGACGAAAATGTTGCCCGAATGCTGTAGAGAACTCGCCATCTCTCGCAGCCGCCGCCGCCGGAGGGTCTTTCCAGCCTCCACAGCCCGCGGGGCCCCTCAGTCAGTTCCATCATCATACGCATCCATGGATCACTTCAATGGTATTGATCCCTTCCACATGCAAAGTACCCTAACGCTGCTTTGCAAAAAGGCCCGCTGCTCTTACGAGCCTTCAACCGCTAGCGACAAGAACATGCATGCCCGATATTGCGAAAGCCAACCGACCTTGGGACAGGCAGCGGCACTTGGGCCCTCGACTGCGCGGACGCCCATCTTGAGTCATCAGTGGTTGGAGTTGACCTAAGTCCCATAGAGCCACGATTTGTGCCCCCGAATCGCTTATTCGAAGCTGACGACTTGGGAAAGGAATCGACATGGGATCAGCCATTAGACTTCATCTTCGCTCGCAACACGAACGGGGGTTTCGCAAGATGGGAGGATACTCACTGAAGCCTACGATCACTCGGAGCCGGGCGGCTATCTAGAGATCCAGGATAGTCTCTGGCCTCCCGTCTGCGATATCGAGACATTAGGGAAGAACCCTGCGCTCTACGAGTGGAGCCATCCATCTCATGGTCGAAGCTTGTAACAAAATCGAGAGACCTATCTCGACAAGACGGACCAGGCGCCGGTGAAAATCAAAGCGGCAGGCTTCGAAGCTATACACACGACGCGAATAACCTTTCCAGCTTCGCCCTGGCCAAAATATGAACAGCTCAAAGAGTTGGGGATGCGGAATCAACTGCAACTTGTAGCCGGTGTGGAGTTGTTGACTCTTCGACTTTTCACTCAGGTTTTGGGCTGGTCAAGAGAGGAAATCGTGGCATGCTGTGCGGAAGTACGAAGGGAAATGAAAGATACGAAGGTCCATGCTTATTGAAATGGGTATGTCGTGTACGGTCAAAAGAAAGAAGAAAACACAGAGATTTCCGAATAAAGTGTCCGAGTAAAACTTGGAAAATAAATTCATTGCCTGCTCACTTGAATTGCAACTGAATTGCAACTGTGTCATTGTCGAGAATGGCACAGGAAGAGAGGCAGGTTTAGATTTCTTAACTATATCCAACCCAATCCCGCCCTGCTGTTAGCATCCGAACCTACACATACAAAAACAGTCTTCGTTGGCTGTATTCCTGGTGGTTAGGTACTGATTTTCTTTGCATTCTTGCCACTACTTTTGTTTGGTTGATCTTGATAAAAGCTCCGATTTTGTGATCTGAAGTCCTACAACAGCGAACGAGCGTGTTGGCTTTTCATCATGGTTCGCCTGGACCATGTAAGAAAATATTCGCCCGGGCAAAGATTTCACCCTCGGTGGGGACCACTCAGCAAATTGCAGAATAAGATGCCTCCAGAAATGTGCCCAGATATTCCAGCTTCTACAGATAGTACGGGGCAAGCTTTTGTTCTCTTTCACTTTCTCTTGAGGCCCATGATCCAGCAACACACTGGTAACTACAAACTGAAACGGCTCGGGTAAGCAAAGCTGTAGTCTTTAGTGGCAAAACCAGCTTCTCTATGCCGTCTTCCATATATGCTCACCTTCAGAAACCATATCCATTGATTGCAGACACCCACACAGTATTATCCTCCTTCAAATGCCACGTCACATCCCGTCATCGGTGAAAAGCAACCTCCCAGTAGTCTTCATTCCCTTTGACAGTGAAGTTTTGCGCCTCGTTATCCATCTCCCCGCGCGCGAAGTCAACCCAAATCCTCTTCAGTCTATCTCCTAACTCATCTACAGAATCTTGAGAGCTGTTGCCTCCCACCATTGGGGCAGCTTTCCACGCCGACCAGGAGCCGAGAAGAAATGGCAACTCGATGCAGTGAGGCGCTCCCAGTGAGCTCTGAGAGGGACACCAGTGGAAGTTGTACAAGATTGACCTCCCTCCCGCCTGGCGGTATTCCTCGTGGAAGCCGTCGATAAGCCAGGTGAACACCTTGCCCACAAACCACGCCGCTATCCACTCGATGAGCCATCCAATAAACGACGGTGCGAGATACGGACGTAGGCTCGAATTCATCCTGACGAACGGAACTCCTTCGTCCTTCGTGTATCCGATCATAATGGGTACCCGATTTGCCGTCTGGCGGATTCTCTCAGCCACTTCCGCTTGGTTTGGAAGTGGTTCGTGTCCCATGAGCGGTTTGAATGGGGCGTGTGCCGAACCATACGATGCCGCCACGAGAAACAACTGCTGCTGTAATGCCAGCATCTCTCCTGAAGTCTGACTGCTCGTATCAGTGTGCAGTTGATCGCGGGCCAGGTCTCCCAGATCCTTGACCATTTTCTCGCGTTCAGGGGTCCAGTGCTCAAGAGGCGGGCTTTGCAGGATGGCCCGGTGGAACAAGCCCTCAGTCCCGTCGGCGACCATGAGGCAATGGATGGAAGCCGCTCCTGCAGATTGCCCGAAGACCGTAACATTATCCGGGTCTCCGCCAAAGGCTGCAATGTTCCTCTGGATCCATCGAAGAGCCTCAATCTGGTCCATGAGACCAAGGTTCGCCGGCGCGACGTCGGGAATAGGTTGGAAACCGAAAATGCCAAGCCGGTAAGAGACGTTGACGCCAACCACCCCACGCTCAACCAGCCCAGACAGTTCGTAGCAATCCAGATCGGCACCGCCGGCGACATAGGCGCCTCCATGTAGGTATACCATTACCGGGCGTTTGCGACCACCCGGCAGCGCGTCGATAGTTGTTGTTACCGAGACGAGTAGACAATCCTCGCTCTGATCATGCCCGGATGTGATCGGTCCCGTGATGAAATCTAGCTCGGAAGGGACGTGTTGCGGAAATATTGGCGCACGACCGGTGCAGTCGACAACTTCATCCCATTTCTCGATTGGGTTCGGACGTTCGAAGCGGGAAGCAGATGCATACCGAAGTCCACGTGCTCTTATCAGACTTCCATTTGACTCTGCAGATATCTTTCCTCCAGGAAGTCCGATGATCACAGCGTCGGTAGTACTCATTCCGTCAACCGGTACCAGAGCCTCAGCTTACTACGGAAAACCTGTAGAGACGTTTCTGGGCGGTTAGGTGACAATCAACATGCAAACAGATGCATTGCCAGGAGACTGATACTACCACAGCAAAGAAGCTTGATTAAAAGAAAATGAACACCCTCTTATGTCCTCCAAAGTGAAGTAATCCATAGGTCACGCACCCTCTTTCTTGTGGATCGGTAAGCGAATCTTGTTTTCAACCCATGCTTCCTCCGTCATTTCCTTTCTAGCGGCTGGGAGGATCTGACGCCACCAACCTTGGGCTGTCTTGGTATCGCCTGGCACCATCTGTCTACGGTACCTTGGACCTTGGACCGTTGCTGACCGAACTCACCAAAATATCCTGGCGCAATTCAATTTCGTCACTCAAGGGTCTCTTATTTCATACAAGAATAGAAAACTTGACGCTAACAGAGGATCCAAGGTTCACGCCGTGATCTCAGTCGTATTACAATTATCAACAAGGAGCAACTATCTCGAATCTAAGCCTTCCTCGAAATATTGCGCTTCTTTCCAGCACACCAGCTGGGTCTCTACTTTTGCACTCAACGGTCCTGACAGACGATGTTTCGCAACTATCTAGTCCTTTCTTCTCCTTCTTTTTCAAGGGTCACATTACCGCCCGAATGACCTTTCTTGGGCACATCAGTGAGTTCCCAGATCACACAGTCATTCATCCTACTTATAGTACCTCCAGTATGGATGGTTCTCCAGTTGTCCTCCTTCGTCGAAGTCAATAACGACTCCTTTGGGTGGTGTTCCAAATTCTCGATCTCGCCGTCTGTTCTCTCTTATTGTCATAATAGTCATGAATGCACTGCCGACGCCTGTCCAACAAGTGGCAGCAAAAAGGGTCCAAAATCCCTTCCTATATGCCGGGCCATCTGTTGACGGGAAAAGATACCCGGTAGCAATGCCCATGGTGCTGCCAAAAGCCTGGAAGAGACCCGTAGCAATGCCTTTCTTGATGTCGCCGCAACAGTTGCTCGTAATGTTGCCGACGGTAAGAGTCGCGCCCGATAGAACGCCAGGGAGAATCAAAAAGGTGGCTCCATATCTCGCTTTCGCTGCGGTATGCGGCAACACAGCTAGCAACAGGTCGCCGGTGGCCGCCACGACGGAGCAAACCACCAACAATCCTGAGCAAGATCTCAACCTGTCGCTCGCGTAGCCGACCACGAAAACCATCACGAACGCGACACAATACGGGGGTGCAGTCATCAGCTGAGCTTTCACTTTATCGTATCCAAACGTGGCGACGATGATTGGCGTAAAGGTTGCGATGGTGTAAATCTGCAACACCTGGCTCATGAAGATGGAGATGTTCGTCCACAACCGCCAGTCACGGAGCTGGTTGATAGTCGTCTTCCAGTCGACCTTCCCATGAGTGCGGTTGCCATCGTTCATCATTCGCCAGGTTGCGACATCGCGTTCGCGGGGCGTGAGCCACTTGGTGTTGTGCGGGCGATCAGGCAAGACCCAGAAACAGAGCATACCGATGACGATTGTGATGAGGCCCTCGATGAGAAAGAGTACCTGCCAGTGCTTTATTCGCGGGTTAGGGATTTTTGCCACGCCGTAGGCAACCCATCCACCAAAGGCACCTGCAAGGGGTGTCGCAGAGAGGTAGATGCTGATTCGCCGGCCCCATTCCTGTTCGATCTATCAGCTCTTGGTCTACCAAAATGTGATAAGCAGCTCTTACGGCTCTTGGGTAAAGGACCGTGGTGAGGTACGGGGCTCCGCTGATGAACGCAGCTTCAAACACGCCGAGAAAGAATCTAATGGCGAACATCCCTTCCGGGCTACCCGCAACTGCTTGCAGACTAGCGAAAACACCCCATACTACCTGGCTTGAAGTCAACTTTTGGAGTCACCAGAGTCTCAGCACATGGCTTACCATAGCCGCAGACAAATAGAGCGACGGACGAACGTAACGCATGCCGATATTGGTAAAAAGGTCGGCAACGCAGGTTCCAACAAAGAACATGCTTACAGCGAGTGAAAACTGCCTGGGGGAAAATCCAAGATCTTCGCGGATTCCCATCAACGCCGCGTTGCCCAGAGCTCCTCGATCGAGCCAGGTGAACATGTAGAGGATCTGCGATGCTAGGTTAGCGAAGTCGCGGGGGTTCGGGCCTGACAACCCACCAGGAGGAACGGAGGCAGACGCATGTCAATCTTCCTCCTGACCGCTTTCACTTCTTCAGGCGTCACGGGGGGGTCAAGGTTGTTCATTCTTGCCACGATATCATCATCGCCAGTCGGCAACCCCTTCAGACGTACTACACGGACACCGATCTCATCGTCTAACAGCATAGTCTTGTCGCGGCCCGTAGCCACCGGCACAGCTGCGGCGTCCGTCATCGTCGATTTTCGGTTGGGAATTAAGCAGGTTTTGCAGAAACAAATTCAAGAGAAAACGTCAAACAATACTGAACTGGCTCGTCGCATGAGTGGGAGGGTTGAAGTTTTGTTCAGCAGTCTTAACGATTGGCCGTGTGACAGATGTCCTTCTATGAGCAGAGATGAGCCAGTCACATTTCCGTTGGAAGCCGAAAGGCTTGGCCACCTGTCTTCGGATCACAATCATCCGTTTTCCCGCAAATTAGGTGCTGCAGCAAGCCGATTTCGCGAATCAGGCGTACTCGGGACTTGGTACGCTTGGTTCGGACGATAAACCCTCGGGTAGTTAATTCACGTATGCCTTTTAAAGTTCGACGTCAGTCCCTTCCAAGCGGGCTGCCGCGTGCCTGAGTGGAGAAGTTGGCCGGGACAAAGCGAGGCGGTGATTCGGAGATCCCAGCAGGTGTTGATATTAGCATTCGGCAGCCGGACGTCAACGGCTTCGGAGATTCCTCCGAGCGATTTGGACGTAAGCCACCAAAGACCTGACTTGCCGCACCTAATAGGTCATGATATTCCATTTAATATTCACCGGCCCGGTCTCTTCAACCAAGGTATTCGCCACATTACTCCCATCCACGTACTTTATTATTGAGCAGCTGGTATTGGTCGCCCATGCTCGGAGTCGAGTCCCCCTGAACCCGCACGCCAGCCCGGGCCCGAGTCCCACTTAGGAGACTAAGTTCTCCCCGAGCTACGCCAAACGCGCCTGGGCATGTCGAATGCGCCCATCGTTGGCCTATCGGATCCTCAAACAGTTCAACGAAACTCCAGTCTTCAGGTGACCAAAGTTAAGCGCCCGAAATGGAGATTGTTTGAGCTTTTCCTTCAAAGGAAAGTTGCCGACTGAGGGTTGACTTTCGGAGAACTAATTTACTAAGCTCAGAACCTTCAGCACGCAATGTCACTACATGACACGTACTGCATAGTAGTCATCGTTTAGTCAGGACTTAGTTTCTACCAGGAGCGTCTTGAATGCTTCAGCTCTTGGTCTTCTCTTTTATCTCAGCGCGCTCCTTGACAAGTTCAGCCACTTCGCTGCCAATGTCAGTGCCCAGCGACTGGAACCCCTTGATAACACCGGCGCGGTCGCCTTCTCCCATCTCTTGGCTCATCTTGAACTTGCCCCCAAGTCTATCGATAGTGATTTCGATGCCGACGATAGCCATCTTGGACAACTCGATGTACCTTTCAGGTGCGTCCGTGACCTTCCACGGTCCAGGACGGTCGCCTTTGCCAGTGTATCCCATCACTGACATCTCTCCATGGCGGGAGAGGTCATCAATCTGCTTTCCCAGGAATGTCTGGGTTTCTTCCGTCTTCGACTCGTAGAAGATCTTGGCACGACCGTAAGCCTGGACAGCAGCGTAGTTCCACGTCGGCACTACCTTGCCTGTCGTTGGCTTGGTCTCGGTGTAGAACTTTGGCGTCACGTAGTGATGGGTTGGTGCGGTAAAGAGAACCATAACCTCCTGGTCAAGGACATTTCCGGTTCCTGTGCGGCCCTCTGCCGACAATGACTCAATCATGGCCTTGCTCTGCGGGTTTGCGCGCGCCAAATGGCCACGCAAGACTCCGTGTTCGGTTTCGCTGGATTCGTCTTGAATGTCGAGAACCCATGGGATGTGGCTGGCCTGGATGAAAGGAGACGAGGCGGAGGCAATAGCCGTGGTGAGGATTCCGAGTGGGAAGTCGCGGATGAGCTTGCGGAGCGCAGGGATGCTCTGCTCTGCGTGGACGGCGCGAAGATACATTTTCGATTTGGAGTATAATTGGAATGACAGGGATTAGAGCAAGGAACGTCTGACCACGGGAAAATGTGCAGCCTTTCTTATCTGGTTCCAACGAAGTTGATGTCCGGCGTTCAACGCGGCGGTTTGCGTCGGGCCGTCGGTTGTGATAGCCGGAGGCCGGCCGCTACTATGTGACACCGGTGCGCATGTTTGTCGAAGGGCGCGTGATCCACTAATTATGATTCCGTGTATCTTGCTTGAACTAGGTTCGGAAGTTCTCGCCTTGGCTAGCTTCGCCCAGCACATCGAATTTCTCATTTTACATACTTATGCGACAGTATTGGCTGGATCACCCGAGATAACCACTGATAACGCCATCTCTGAATGGCTTTCGCGTTGTGGTAGTTCTTAGATATTAAACACAAATTTGATGGCAATGGCTCAATTACTAATTGAGTTCACACTCCTTGAAGCTAGAATCGAGTCAACGCGGATACATAAGCAAGATCTTGACGCCTCCGCCGGGTCTAATGAAGAGATTCCCGAAAGCCCCTAGTGTAAGGATCGTTCGTTCAATGAGTCTTCTCTGAACTGTCCTTTCTGTCTATATACTACAATCGGAGGTTTGATTCGGGACATCTTCACACCAAGACTTGAAGCAAGCTTGCGGAGTCCGAGCCGCCCTCACGCCGGCAGTGACCGGCCCGGCGGTGGTCCCAGTCTCCACAAGTAATCGGGCGGGATGATTGCCGCTCAGCGCGGCCCTCCGGGGATCGAAATATTCTCCTTGCAAGCACGCTAAGGCTCTCCATCATATTAAGGATCCTTGATCAGAAGTCCGCACTCTGAACAGCCAAACAACCAAGCAGCGAGTAGACTGGACCATCCTGGAACTGGCCTGGCTTTCAAGACTCAAAAGACAGATATGAACGCCTGGTCATGGGATGCTGATAGTTTATTTAATTACCGATTAGTAGAGTAAAAGACCTCTGATGAATGCCCACCGTGCATTGACCTTGATGCTCTCTCATCGTTTGACGAAGAGTGACTCAGTCGACCCCAGAAATCTTGAACCCTCCAGGGATGCGCTTCTGAAACACGCTCTGTAGGTCATACTTGGACGCGATGCTTCGAATGTAGTCGACATTGACACCACCGTAAGTTTTTATGGGGTTCTGGCTTGGGTCGCCATAGTTAAGGTAGTGCAATTCGACATTCCCGCCAACAGAGACGGCGAAGTATTCTATCTTTGCAATGGGAAGATCGTTTGCCATGGGTCTCTAGTTGCGAACACCTCTCGATCCTCTCGATCAGTTTACCAACGATATTGCGTACTGGCAGGTACGTTCGCCACTGACATCCAAGATGTTCAGAGAGGAACAACTTGCTCATCAACAACTCCAGGAAATTGCCTTCAATCGAGCATCCTTCCCAGGGGTCAATCATGTTTTGCAAGATGATCTAGTGTTAAAACCTTTGCTGCCTTGCTCACATACTTGCACAGAGAAATGGTGTGGGAAAGATATTAAAATCTATGGCGACGGTGTCATCAACGGCCAGGGGTTGATCTCCCATTCCCGTATCCGACAACTGGGTCTCTTCTGAATGACTGGGATGAACAGCCAACGCTGGTGGAACGAGTTCAATGCGGGAATCAGATCGTAAGTATCGACCCATTCCGAACTTCGCACACGTGCTAACAGTCTATTGGTGGCAGAATTTTGGTAAACTCACCACACTCTCAATTTGAGCCCTCGGCGGTCCGTTGAACTGCTCTAGAACCCTGACAACAAATATCTTCGCCCCGTCCTCTTCCATGTAGAGAATAGTACCACCTTGGAGGCCGAAGGCATTCACATGAAGGACTTGCCCTGCTGGTCGAACTTTATTGTGGGCTGTACGTCACTTTCGTCCGTTAATGCGCGCGGCCTACCATCTTCTTACGTATGCTGACGGACTGAACAGCCAGCAATATCCAATATAAGGACGTCATTGCCACTGCTATCAAGAACAGCGGCAGTACCATCCCGAAGAACATCGATTTCTTTGACTCTCTGGATGTTCAAGACGTCAGAATTGAGCGTGTTTGGGTTAACATCGACGACGACTGTTTCTCCCCCAAGTCAAACAACACCAACCTCCACGTTAACACCATGTACTGCAATGGTATGTCGCACCCTCGCCTCAGAGTTTATGTCCATACCAGCTGATTATTCTTTTGCAGGAACTCACGGTCAGGTATGAGAAACGAAGATGCCGCTGTAGTATGGCGACTAACACGTCTATCTCAGTCAATCGGCTCGCTCGGTCAATATGCCGGCGAAAGTCATACGTCAAGGAAGTCCACGTTGAAAATGTCTGGATGTTGAACGGATACGTACGTTCCATCCGCAAATTGTCCAAATGAGTTATGATTAACTGTGAATCAGTACTCCGGCGCTCGCATCAAGACTTGGGCCGGCCCTACGTTGGTTATGGATACGTCGAGAACACCACACACAAATCGTCCTCAGCGCAAGCTGTTGCATGAAAAGTCCTCTGGCATATCGATGAAGGAACTTCTGGCTCGTACGTATAGACTACGGCGTCATCCTCGACTCCTGCGACTTCAACGTAAGGCTGTCATCACCCTCGGCATACAGACTGACCGAGCAGTCCCAATCATCTAGCATAACTAACACCACACCGATCAACGAAACCACCTGCGAATAGTGCCCCTCCGGCATGAACGTCTCGAACATGTCGTTTGAGAACTTTACGGGTTATAAAAGTGGCGTTTATGGCAACGCCGTTGCGAACCTGACTTGTTCGACAAACCCAAACGCAGTCTGCCCCAACATCAAGGTCAGAAACTTCAATGTGACGAGTCCTTGCGGCGGCGATCCGGTCATCGTCTGCGACGGTATTGAAGGAGGCATTGACACTCGGTGTGTAGGCATTGATAGTGTCGAGGCGAAGACTGCGCTGGCGAAGTGACACACACCCCTTGCGCCGATCGATACCAAGCCCTGGTAATGGTCTTTGGAATAGATCTAGACAGCTCACGTCACTTGGAATATATAAAGTCGGATAATGAATGGGCAATCAATTATTAGAAGCGAAGTGAAAATCACTATGCAACACCTTGAATCACAACTCCCTCCCAATGCACCATTGCTAATCAAAACATGTCGAGCCTCCTTTTCGAATCAGAATATGAGCTCTCATGTTAGGCTCCGTCACCACCCTCGGGGATCTTGCCAATGAGAGGTACATCGCTAGGAACAGGCAGAAGAGGCTGGGAAAGAACCACATCGGAGGGTGTAGGGTCATTTAGGAGAGGCTGAGAAAGAAACACATCGGAGGGTGGGGTGTCAGACTCTGGAGAGGGCTCGTCAACTGGCTCACTCTGGGTAGGGATCGAAGTGTCGTCAGTCTGGGTTGGGTCTGAGCCGTTTTCTGGCTGAGGGGGCGCTTCTGGCTGAGTGGGCTCTTCGGGTTGGGTGGGCTCCTCGGTCTGGGCAGGAACAGAAGATTCATCTGTCTGCGTAGCGTCTGGAGCGTCAACAACCGGGGCAGGGTCGGAAGATTCGGTCTCTGGAGTAGAGTCTGGGCCGTCAGAAGGGATGGGAATGCTCTCTCCGGCGGGAGGAACGGGATCCGAAGCCGTCTCGTCAGTGGACTGAGGAGTTTTGGTCTCAGCCGCAGCAGGAGTGTCCGTCGTCTGGGTCACGGTAACATCGGTCGGGTCAGAAGAGTCGTCAGGGGCATCTTGCTGGTCTGTCGCAGTCTGTTGGACCGCGACAGTGTTGACGACCGGAGGCAGATGGCTTTCCGGGGCCGGAACGACACTGGCAATCCCGAAAAATTCGGAACCACCGTCTTGCGGAACGAAGCTCCTCGTGTTGGTACGAGCCATGTAGTAAAGACCGTCCTCCTGGCGGTAGTAGATGTGTGCAATGTTGATGTACTGGCTGGGGTCGCCGTAGCCGTTCTTCTCCCAGACGGCAAAAACCCTCGACTCGGGACCCATGTCGGAGCCGTCGTGGTTCTTGCAGGGAACCCAACCCTGTTGAATGTAGACGGGGCTGCATTGGACGTCGAAGGCTGGTGCACCGGATGGAAAATCCTCAAAGCCCAAGAGGAAGAAGTCTGCGATGCAACCACCGGGAGAGCAGCCCCAGGTATAGTTGGTGGCCAACCATCTGTTTCCGTCCTCCTGCCGGCGGATGGCAGCGGCAGAGGCGCCGATAGCGAGGGCGGAAGCTACGGCGAGAAGGCGACTGCTGGTAACCATCTTGAAAGAGGCGAAGACAGTGTTTAGCAGTGAAGTGCAACAACGACTGAAGCCGAGTGTCGGGCCCGGTTTATATGAACACTCGCTACGAATTGTGTGCGGCGGTGGGGTGTACAGTGAGACAAGGAGTGCTTGCGGGTGTGGTAAGACGAGAGCGGTGGTTGTTCGAGGCGTTCGACCTTTGTCGATTGTTGGAATGATTGTTGTGTGACGATGAGTTGAATGAAATGAATGCCGGGAAGCGTAGATTTTGAGTTATTATATACTAACCATCATCCCTAGCAAACTGGAAGCATCGCAATAATGTGGACATCGCCACGAGAGACGGAAGATCGACAGCCTGCCACGCCAATCCTGTAGCAACTACCGGCTGTGCTTCCTGTGGCTACTCGCATACGCGTTAGAACGGACCAGCTCATCGGCTAGTGATGTAAACGGCGTCAAGTCTTTGGTCCCGTCAACATCAACAAGTCTCCGGACCCGGCTTGTCAGGCGTACCGTTTTAGGCAGGGTTCTTAGGGGGTGGTCTCACAGTACAAAGGCCTACCGATGCCAGAGCACAGCATCGGGAAAAGCCAACATAGAAGCTTCATGACAAAGGCTACAGAAGGACCAATGAAGAGCCATCAATGGCTGAAGGGCTGGAAGGCGTGTCCAGGTAGCACCGGCTCGCCCGCCTGTTCGGGATCGAGCCGCTGCCAAGCTTGCGGAACACACGATGGACCCTCGTCCATTTCGAATGCCGCGGGCCGTGACAAGCTTGTGGCTTTTCGGTTGACTCCGAGCATATTTCGTGGCTTACGGGTCCTTGGGCCGGAGGTACTCTGGCCTTGCGCCTCGTGGAAGCGTCAAAGCAGGCGCCATCGCGCTTACTGAAAGCAGAAATTTGTCACGAAATCTAGACGCTGCTTCCCCGCGGTCTAGAGTTAGGGTCTCAATGGGGAATCTTGCTTCCATTAGCCGCGATGGTCTCAATGCTGTCGCGTAATTGGGGAGCCTGCGACCTCGACTAGCAGAAAGACAATCGAAAGGTTGATTTCTTTGGGCCACCGCAAGCGTCAGACGCTTGTCGACTCTCACCAGCCAACAGAACTTAGATTCTTTTCTGACAAGACCACGTTGCTGAATCTCATTGTCCTGCAGCACGATGTTGGTAGCTTGAAAGGTCGTCGACCTCGTTGTATCAACCAACTGGCCTGGCAAGCGCCCTCAATTCTACGTGCAGCTACAGTCATGCCTGTGATTTGGAATGTAGCTTGTTCAAGGCGTCCACTGCCGCTTGTGTACTCCTCTTCTCAACAAGGCTGGTGGTGATGTTATCTTGTTCCGATTCTGGTGCCATGCCTTCATTTCTGGGCGGGTTGTTGTCGAGGTTGGTAGGGAAAGCGTACCCGTTGCCCACTGCCGCCACGAAAGACTTCACCTCGTCGCTCATCCCCTGTTGCTCGTATAGCTTTGATAAATGTTCCCAGATGCTTTCTACCAATGGCACAGCGTTGACCGCCTCCATTGGCTTGCCGAACGCACTGCTGATTTGAAGCAGGTTGGCCATTCTGTACACATCCGTTGACTCGTTCTTCCCCGCCGCATGGAACAGCGCCGGATTGAAGAAAAGACCATCGCCCAACTCCAAAGGCAACGCCACGTAGTTTTTCAGAAAATACTCGTCGAATTCATCCCGACGATACGACATGAATCCAGGCTCAAACGTTTGGCTGAATGGTAAGAGCCGTGTCGGCCCGCTTTCGATGGGAACGTCAGAGTGGGCGACGGCGCCTTGGAGGGTAAGCAGCTGGCTGGCTACTTGCATCGCGCGAGGAAACTTCGCCGAGGCTTCGGCAGTCTGAAAGCCGACGTGATAGTCTCGGTGGCAGACCTGCGGCGCGGAACCGGGCTTCGTGTTGTTGACCTGTGCTGTGATGCGGTAGCCTGGTCCCAGCCACGCGCTGGAGATGAGGCCGAGATACGGGTTCGAGTAGTACTGGACGAAAGACGCCGGGTCCTGAAGTCCATGCTTGCTGAAAGAGTTCCAGATTCGGTCGTTCTTGCCCGCGCTGGCGAAGTGGTCCCCCTTCGCGACGCCCGTCTTCTTCTCCTCCTCGATGATCGCGGAAAACGCCGCATTTGCGGCCTCAATCGGAGCCTTGTCGCGGTACAGCCCCTTGGTCGCAAAGACGCCTGGGCCGGAGATGAGGACGCGATACCACTCATCCTGAAGGGCGCTGCGCTGGTCTTCGCTGAGGTCTGTCCATGGCGGGAGGTCGTAAATGGGAATGTTCTTCTCGATAGATGCCGCTAGGGGGTAGTCATATGATGTTGCTTGCTGGGAGCAAGTGGCTGCGAAGGCGTCTATTGCTGAAGCTTCTTCTTTCGAAAATAGACGTGCGGACGATCCGCTGGGGAAGCGGTTGCCGTTCGTCTGGCCGTTTCGGACTGTCATTCTGTCTTTCGTTCTGTCTATCTCGATAACGAAAGCGGAAATTTGGCGAAACTATGAAGTTGGAGGTCTGAGGAAGCCAATTCTGACTATGGCGTGGCAGACGCGGGGTATTTATCAAGGTGAGGCGTCTCTCTCCACAATCTGACACGCATTTCACAACCTATTTCCGAACAGAAATAGAGAATAGGATGCTTTATTGAATGGTTTCAAAGAAGTATGTCATTGATGGGTCATCGAAAAGCGTCATCTGTGCTGGGAACATCTCGAATGGGAATTATCTGGCGAATCCCATCAGGGAATTGGCCCTCCTCTACCGGCCAGAATTGCCTGTTTAAGTTCCGGACGGGGCCGGTCCTCCGTGGACCCACCCGCGAACGGTCCTCCGCAGGTTTGTCTGCTGGTACCGGCGTCTCTCCTGGCGAAAACGTACTAATTTGTAAGTTCAAACACGGCGATTCTGGTGCCTTTCGGCCAACGCCTCTGAGACGATCCAAGTCGAGTGCTCGAATCCCAGCTTCTGCCATGCGGGGATGTCGGGAAATGGTTTCCGATCATCCTATGAGATTTCACAAATATTCACATCGGACGTTCTCAGACCCTAATCCCGAAGTACTCATCGCGACAGTTCCAGTCTATGTTCACTAGAAAATTAGGGGGTGGACTAGTCTAATGGACGCCATGTTCGCAGGCCCTTTAAGCCAAGCCAGACAGTGATCTCAAATGTCTTCCAAATCACTTCCTGCGCAAAGTCAAAAGGCGGGCGTGTCCCATTTCTGCATGCGACGCAGAAAGACGATGTTCTATCGTTCGAGCGATTCAACTTGCCGAAACTTTTGCGAGGCAGTTCGACCTTTCGGCACCGCCCGAGTAGCCAAGAAGTCCCCTGCTTGGCGTAAAATTCTTTTTGTACAGAAAGCCCGGGGCTCAGGAACAAGCATTGTGGACGAACAGGATATTACTTCTTCTTTTAGTATAGTGAGACGTTCTAGGATGACCTATTCTCTAGGTTTTAACTATCAAAGTTCTGCGGCGTCCGAATACGGCGGCCCCGACGAACAAGTATAGAGTCGTTACGAGCCACGAACCACGAACGGTCGGCCATTACTTCACTTGCGAACCTTTAAAAAGATTGGAGATTGCAACAAAAGACGTCGCACTCAGTCTTCTGAATGTGTGCGAGATCTAAACATCCACAGTCCCCGCGGCTGTCTCAGAATGTGAGGCGTGTGCTCAGTGCGCGAGGAGGATTCTCCTTCGTAACAGACCAGGCGGATTTGACGGCCAGGTCTATCAAGCAGGCAGATTCCTCGGAGGTTCAGCACGGCCCGAGTTGCCCTAGAAGTAGTGCCGGTACTCCTCACCCGGGGGCGTCCGCGATGCCTCGGCACGGCTGGTTGTTAACTGACGAGCTAATTTCTCGACGTTGAGGACAACGATAGCTTTGTTGGAGGCGGGAGCCACTATAGGAACGCGTTCTTCCGATAGCGGGTTACTTGCGCACTACATCTGGGTTGATGCGCGAGCATGCGCATGACGAGATATCCCTGAGCTCAACATGCTTCATATGGCGTGACTAGTCAGAGGCTGAACTACTTGACAATCGATGGATGATAAAATGCTACGTGTGTACAAAAAGTGAATCAAGGGCGTGGATTACACCCCTCCTGGCTCGGGGAAGACTATCGCCGCTTCTCAGCCGAAGATACAGCTACTCGCCAAAACCTTAGCGCCCTATCCTAGAGCCGCTTACTCTGTTTAGCGTTTAGCATGTTCCCTGTGCGAGTCCTGTCGGCGTCTACGCGCACTGCGACTAACGCCTATCTATTCCTGGGGGCCACTGCCACCAATCATCCACTCCTTCAACACGAACAATGCTATTTTGTCGAGAGGCGACATGCCCCAACAGTCGAAACCCGACAGCAAGAGGAGACACGTCACCACAGCGTGCCTATCGTGCAGGGAAAGCAAGATCAAGATACGGAAAATGAAAGCTAAGCTGGTGAGCGAAGGCGACGCAACGCATACGCACCTACATGCAGCATCGTGTTCCAGGCTCCGTCTAGACTGACTCTGTGTAGTGCGACGGAGCCACACCACTTTGTTCCAATTGCAAGAACAAAGGTAGAGAGTGCAGGCATCAATCCGGGGTGGACAAGCGCAAGTTAGACTGTCACTTCCTCTTGAGTCTCTGTTGTTGAAGAGAGCTTGTTCAAGCTGACACAAGGTAGACTCTCCCTTCACGTCACTGTCGAGTTGCTATCCAGCAGGGTTGATCAACTTTGTCATTTCATCAACCAGCATGGCCTCCAGACTCCACCAATGCCTCCTGATGAGGGCAAGAGTCTCGCTCGAATTCTGGACACTCTGGGTCTCTCCAAGGCTCAGATGACGCTGGAGCAGAATGCGACGACACCACCAATCGTTCCAGCAATGTCTCTAGCAACGCAACCGCTTACTCCTGTAGCCGGTCCCGCATTCCACGTTGCAACCTGGACAGCTACCGTCGGAGTTCTCTCTTGCTTCTGAATCGCCCGCCTTTAGTTTGGGGAATGACAGGACGGATGGCGCCGCATCACATGGGAATCAGTCTCGTGGGGTGGTACCGAGGGAAATCGCGGATTGGAACTGGAGTCCCCTAGAGTACAACGAAACATTCGCGGCTGGTGTCGATATTGCTAGCATACGAGCCACGAGCCATCCCTTACTGAGTTCTTGCTCGGCAGCCGCGTTGAGCGACAACGACGACACTGCATCGGGAACGACAGAGGAGGATCTGCTGAACCAGCTTTGGGATAGACTGGGCTTGCTACACATTGGGCCGAATGGCCAGGTATCGTACTTTGGGCCAACTTCGAATTTAGTCTAGTTGTGATGCTTGCTGGTAGCGACACTCTGGCCGTGGACCGGACTGTGAGAAGCGATGGACAGGAACACTTGAACAACATGGGATACGGAGAAGCCATACCGCCAGACCTTGAAGATCATCTAATCAACCTCTACTTTGCGTGGCAGAAATTCTTCTCCCCAATGATCGATCGGACTCTCTACGAAGAGGCAAAGTTCAAGGGGCTCGAGCAAGAAGAGGACACGCCGTATTATTCGAAAGCTCTCAGAAACGCAATGTGTTTGCCCCCAACTGTTCATCGTCATATTCACTGTATTCCAAGCTCGAAATCGACCATGACTGATTGGTTTAGGTGGTCTTTAGGTACCGAGGAATGTCTTGCAGGAAAACAACGAAAAGATCGTGTCGAGACTCTTCATACAGAAAGAGGAACTCCCTGAAATGCTGCAGGTCGACCCGGATGACGCTGGAGGATCCTACTTGCCTCACGTCCTCTTAATCCAGTCAGTGTCTTCTCTCCTGCAGTCAACAACAGCACAAGTCTTCGACGGCCCTTCCTAACCTCGGTGCTGGACAGCATGCCATGCTACCAAAGCGTAATACAGACCCTGGACGTCCTCAGCTACATCCAACCACAACCACCACAAGATCCGGCTGAATGCACGCGCAACGAATGTGCATCAAGTCCACCACCGCGATAGCCAAACTCGTCCAAATCTACTAGCGCCAATACTCCCTCCGTCACGTCAACATCCAGGGCGTGGCCATCGTCTTTTCGGCATCCATCATTCTCATCTTTGCCTCCATGTCTCGTCGGCGACGAAGGAAGACGGCCGAAATCGCAACGTACCTCAGCATCTGCTCCCGCGCCTTGGAAGAGCTGTCGTCCTCCTGGGAGAGCGCAAAGAGGTCCCGCGACTTCTTGCTGATGCTGCGGCGGAAGTGGGAGTTGCGATCCCGTCGACTGAGCCAGGGAAGCCGGAGGCCCGTCGGGATGCTGTCTCCGGGTTTCATGAGGCCGGCCGAGCAGTCGTCGCGGAGGCGGGCACGCACTGCTAGCCGGCTGGCTCGAGGAGTATGAGTAGCTTCCAGAGCATATCGCCTCCTCAGCCGGGAGGACGAGACCAGCCGGTTGACGAGAAGAGGGAGGATCAAGAGGGGATCGACATGGACATGAGGCTCGATCTTGATTGGGTCTTTGCGGCGGGCGGCCAACCAATGCCTGACAATTGGGATAGTTTGTTGCCTCCCGATGCGCTGTTCTTCACCCATCATGGACCGGGTAAGTCTAATTATTGACTGAACACTGACGATGAACATTTGAACATTGCACAAATCTCTCGCAAATGTTATCAACTACATAATGGCAGCGGACAGAGAATCAAACCTTTGCGGCTGGCAACTTTGCGTAGCAGAGTCGCATACCTTGGCGAAACCCCTTTTCAAGCTGCTGAGTGATACCGTATCATAATTCATTTGGCCCATAGACCCGTAAGACCACATCAGCAACTCTTCGGCCTCAGTGGAGTAGCCGCCTCGTTCCATGTCAAACATCACCTCGTCAGCCTTCCCCAGTGTCGCCCTAGCCAGATCCGGTCTTTGCGCAGTGAGATGAAGCCCCGCGAGCTCGAACAGGCATTTGCAGGCTTCTTTCCGGAGGCCCCTGCCCAGATAATCTTCAGAAGCTCTGTCATACGCCGACACGATATACTGGAAGTCGTTGCCCTCCAGTTCGCCGGTATTTTGTAAGAGTTGCGACTGGAGGCCGTATATCCAGTTCAGAGTGACGTTGAGAAGCCCGATCCTCTCTTGCAGGTGACGCGAGCTGTACTTGACGACGGCGCTCAAGATGTGGACGCGGTCTTCGGCGCTGACGCCCCACAGCCTTCTCCAGATGAGGGTAAGGGGGTGTCGTTCCCCGAGCACCGTCGCATACATCTTGCAGACGTACTGCAAGAGGACGTCCGATATCTCCTTGGGCTGTCCGAGGACGATATAGCAGTGGAAGAAGGCGAGCTCCGGGTCTATGTCCTTGATGATCCACTTGAGCGTGTTGAACTTTGCGTAGAGCATGTCAACCGCCGCCTGGGTCTCTTTGAGACGGAACAGCTCGTAAATGTCCCCCATTATCAGACACCACTTGTTCAGCCTTTCGCGGCTGGCAATCTTTCCCCGGGAGCAGAGAATGTTGTTGACCACGCCCCACTGCCGACTTTCGAAAGTCGCTGTTGAGGAAGTCTCGCAGCATCCGCACGATGTCGTCGGCAAAGTGCAGCTCGATGACGGGCTCGACCAGGCGGGGGGACTCCGGGCTCGGCGAAGGCGTCCGGCAAGTGATTTCCGAAAACAGGGCGGCGCCGAGATCCCTCTGCAGGTCCGGCCTTCGCTGGAGGTACTCAGCGACCCGGTCCCAGTCCACGTCCTGCTTGTGGGCGGCGAAGCCGAGGTCCTTTTGCAGGTCGGGCCGGCGCTTCAGGTAATAGATGACGCGATCCCATCCGACCTCCTGATCGCGGATCATGAAGCGAGACTTTTTCCCAGCCGCCTCGCGCTGCTTCTTCAGTTGGAGAATGGCGAGGACTTCTGCTTCTTTGAACTTCTTGTCGAGACCCCAACGCTTGATGCGAGTCTTGTACATCCTTCCCCTGGGCCGGGTTGTGAGTCGACTTCGAAACTCGACCAGACAAAGAGTTGGTTGGGGGGGTAAGGGCCGTCAGCTCACGTTGCGTAAAAGAAGTATTCGTTTTCCATGATTCGCTTCACTTCCTTCAACGGCCTGTTTTCGTCTCGGTAAAGCCGCGTGATGATTTCCCTATGGATAGTCCAGTGGTTCTCCGTGACATACAGCTTGCCCTTGGTCAGGGGCGGCGTCTGCATGCAGATGTCCATTGCGCTGATGAGAAAAGTTTGGCAGCGACACTCGTTGGCGTTGGGTTAGTTAGTTGGTTGGTTTGTTTCCAGAAAAGGATGGTATGATTGGTCTCCTTTGAGGACTGCATGCAGTGAGACCGACAAAGCTCGCATAGAAAGAATGGAACTTTATGTATGAGTCTGGCCGTGAGGTTCAATCAGAGGTCCAAGAAGCCAAGAAATCGCGATGGAGCCCTTGCATTTCGTTCCTCTCTGATTGGCCCCTGACAAAAGGACCTCGCATATAAGCGACATTTCCGACCGGGGTCCCGACTACATCCCTGGAAACGGCGGCTGCTTATCTGCTCGGATTCGGAAGACGTCGACGCAGCTGCCAAGTATGCAGCCCTATGAAGAAATCCGCAATCAAGCGGCTCAGTTTCGGATCAGAGCCGCTTGGTAAAGACCTTCGTTGGGGTCTAGACGCCGATTAGGGCCGTCCCGATTGGAATTTCTTCTTTGCTCGTTGAAGCCGTTCACGTCGATGGAGTTCTGCGTGTAAGTCGACCGAGGTTTGTGAAGCATCTTCCCCCCCTTTCCCCCCTTCAAAGACTTTGATCCATCCATCCTCCTTCGACATACGAATGTAAGCAGGACCAATGTTCGGGAGCAGGTCGATCGTGCTGCCACCTCACGGTCGTTTTACTCGTTCTGGTTCTTGAGCTTTCTTGGCCAGCAAAGCTACAACGCCATCCCAGGCAGCCGTTGGACAGACCCCTGGCGAGCTCTCACAAATTCCTCGGTGCCTATCCCAAAGTCCCTCCCTGATCCAATGTCAGCATCTGGTAATCCAGCTCCCAGCTCATATTGTTGATCACTTTATAACCGCCAGGCCCCATTACTAATCGGGTTTCATCGGGTCGACCTGACTAATTGAACTTTTTTACACTTTTCTCGTGGCATCTTCATGCTTGAATCCTTCCCAGGCATCAAGAACACTCCCTTCCTTTACCAGTCCGAATGCCATCGATCGAACAAGTCCGCAGGCGGACTGCCGCTTGCATATCCGGTGGGACTAGGCCCCTCAAACCTAGCTCTGAACAAGTCATCAAACTCCTCCCTAGTCATACCTGCACCTCCTCGCCTCGGGCCGCCTCCCCGACCGCCACCGTATGCGCCAGCATCATGACCACCATCGTAGCAAGGTGAGCCGAAGACCTCCTCGAATCTGATCCCTGGGCTTCCTCCTCCTCCTCCTCCTGCAGTAGATCTAAAAGACCCGCCTCGAACTCCATAGTCTGCAGCTTCGGGGCCATGACCGAAGGAACAATTCCTTCCATCGGAGCCACCTCCGTCACCAAACAGAGTGCTCAGGAACTCTTCGTAATCCATACCCCGGGCCTCTCTATGACCTTGTCGCCCATACCCTGTCTCGTTTCGGTAACTTTCTCCGTATCCAGCATACCCCACGCCTGCGCCGTTCGTCGCCGTGGAACTCCTACCGCGACCGCCGCCGTCGCCTTTGCCGCCCCTGTCCTCTGCCGCCCTCGCGTAAGTCTCGGCAAAGATGCGGCTCCATTCCGCCTCGCTTCTCCTGGGGCCCCTGAGGCCGACGTAGTCGTAGAAGGCCGCCTGATAGGGCGAGACGTAGCGAGGGCGCTGCTGCTGCTGCTGCTGCTGCTGCGTCCTATCGCGGGCCTCGTTCTGGCGGTTCTCACGAGCGAAGCGGCCGGTTCCGCGGTAGAATCCGTCCGCCTCTTCTCGCCTCTCTTCTCGGCTCTGTCCGCCCCCGGCAGTCCCCGAGCCCTGGTCGCGGATGTTGGTGGCCTGGCGGCCGGGGCTGTTGCTGCTCGCTTCGGAGTATCCGTCGAATTCGTACTGCATTGTGAAGGTGCCCTTTTGATGTGGACGTGAATACTGATTGATCTCTGACGGCCGGCTGTTCTGTTTCGTGTACGTCATGCAACGTCGGCCGGTCCATTCTTAAACGAGAAACAATGGAGGTACTTATGGGTGCTTGCGGGTAAGGTCACACCGTGACTTAACTCCCCGTTCCATGGACATGGACAGGTGATTAAGTGGGAACATTTTCCAGTGATACCAAGCAGAACGCTGCCAGATGCTATGAATCACTAAGTGACTAGTTTCACTTCATGAACACGACGAGGTGACTGTTGGATATTCACTAGTATTTGTCTTTGCAAGCGCAGTGAATAGCGCCAAATGGCTGTGTACAAGCTCCGAACGCGGAGAAATTTGCCCCGGCGTCATACTCCAACTTGCACCTCAAACAGACAAGGGAAGCTAAAGGTATGGGTCTAATCACCTGGGTTGCAGGTAAAACCGGGTATAATAGAAAACATACATTACAGGTATCCAGGATCCGGTAGACGTATGATCGCTCCCATGGGCAACGCCAAGCACCAAACAGTTAGAGAAAGAAAGATTATGTCATAGAAGTGTTTGCTTCGTTGCGTAAAGAAACGGGACCTTGGAAACCGGCGGACGGTTTGACGTTTTGCATTTCCATGCCCTGAGTATCGGTTTTTGGTTGATCCCTGAAGGCGCCAAGGCGCTGGTCACCGGCGTCGTACCTCTTCTTGAATTGGTAGTAGGTGGGCGGCCGCGGTCGGCAGAGTACCACGATCCAGTTCTTGAGCAGGCTGCCCTGGGTGAAGGCACGGAAACGCTCCGTCTTGATGAACTTGTGGGAGTTGATGTACTCTCTAGTTGTCTCGCCTCGCGCCATCAGAAAGATGTGGTAGCCCATGAGGGCGGCCGGATACAGAAACGAAATGAAACCATAGATGACCATCGCAAACGGGACACGGAAGTCGTCGATTGATTGGCCGAAGGTAATGTTGGAAAGATTCATGTGGATGAGGATTTGGGCTAGAGAGGCACCGAGAAGGTACAAGGAGAGAAATGTGGCGGATGACACGAAGGCAAAGAAATATCGGTAGTTACGTCGGCCAACGCAGTTGTTGAGCCAGACGCAGTGATGGTCGTGGGTCTCGATGCAGTTATCGCAGAGACGGCAGTGGTGAGCACGAGGAGGGCGCCAGATGTTGCAAGTTCTGCAGTGCTTGACAGGTACCTCCATGGCGGCGGTTGAGGATTCGGCTGACTTGATGAGAGTCCAGTCGTTGGTAGGGGGGCCAAGTCGGAGGGGGTCTTCGGTAGGCTCTGCAGGAGGGAAAGCGTGAAGGTTACGAGGCAAGATCTGCAATATGTCAATCATGTATCATCATCCAGTAGGGGGAACACACTTACGCCAGGGTCGGAAACCGAAGCATGGAAGAAGGAGGAAATGCAGATGTAGAAAAGGTATGCGAAGGTGATGGGAATGGCAGGACTGATATTGTGCCAGATCCAAGGCGCGGAGAAGACGAAGAAAAGGACGGCCGGTACGATGATGAACAAGCCAGTAGCTACGTTCACTGGCCTATGCTTGGTGTTCTGGAAGCGACCGCCGAGACAGAAGACAGTGTTTCCTTCAAAATACTGAAAGACATAACCTAGGTTGGGTTTCGACTTGTTCAAGTTGTTCTTGTCAGCGGGCCTTGAGGAATCGACGGGGTTGAGGCGCGGGGTGGAGGCGGTGGACGAGAGCTTCTCGGCGCCTGGCAGGCTCCTGTTGGACTTTGTTTGCTCGCCATCACTTCTTCCCGGTAGCAAGAAACTCGAGCGGAAAGATCGCGGAGACTTGACAGGGCTCGGCTGGTTGCCTCGATCCCTGAAGCCTCTATCCACGTTTACGTTGAGATTTCGGCTGTTGCGCTGCTTCCGATAGATCGGAGTGACGCTTTCGGACATGCTGCCGGCGTGGTGGTGTCCCTGGGTTGGGCTAGTATTTGCGGTTATTCTGTCGTAGGTTCCCTGATCGGTGTATTCGGTTCCACGAGACGGAGGGGCCCGTCCATCGCCGTCTCCACTCAGTTGACGCTGGAGTCGGGCAACTGGGTTCGAGACCGG
The DNA here is from genome assembly GCA_026260285.1 of Colletotrichum sansevieriae. Classification (NCBI taxonomy): domain Eukaryota; kingdom Fungi; phylum Ascomycota; class Sordariomycetes; order Glomerellales; family Glomerellaceae; genus Colletotrichum; species Colletotrichum sansevieriae. Next base: position 120,992 of record JAOQIF010000055.1, on the reverse strand, counting down.
GTTTGAGATGATGCTGTGCCGAGCATTTGGTCCACTGCTGGCCACAGCTGCTGCCGCGGCAGGACTCTGTTCCGGAGGCTCGGTATCCCCCATAGTCGGTTGCTGGCGGTTCTGAGTCCCGGGCCGAGAGCCGCCACCACGCTGCGCCTGTAGTTTTTGAGAACTCATGGGATGGAAAAAGGCGGATGATGTGAGCGACGGCACATGGCTGCGGCTTGCGGAACTGGGAGGGCGAGTGCTAATAGAGCCAGCAGTACTACCTGCACCGGTGCTTCCCCTCTTCTCGTGAAGACTCGTAATGTAGTTCAGTCGCGGGGGCGGCCCTCGTCGCCAGCCTTCCCGGGATCCGGACATACCCGCCGTTGCTGTGCCTGGCCGCGACAACGTCTCAGAAGCCATTCCGCTTCTGCAACGTGGGTTTTCGAAGGGTGTCGGGATCGTGGCTTCCCCGCCATCGTCGGACACGATATCGGTCATACGCGAAGAAATGATACTCGGTGGGCCTTGTCGGTCGGAGCGCCCGGGGAATTGAGGTTTCGGGAAGGCGTCGTCGTCGGTCGGGGTTTTGTTGGACCCGGAGCCCTGGTCTTTAGAGGCCATGATCGGTGCTGCAATCGGTGACGAGTCGTCGGCGCAACGGTGGTTGATGTTCGGAACGGTTCTCCACTATAACATGTCGCTCGCCAGGCGAAGATCACTATCGCGAAGTTGACAAAGGCTCGGATGAAGATCTGTCCGGACAGAGGTCAAGGTCGTGGGCTGTTGGGAGTAGAAATCGGCGCTTGGACGTGACGACTTCGTGCGGGAGCGCGCACGCGGATAGGGCCGGTAGCCTCGGCGAAATTTGGCACGGAGAGTTCGAAAAAGGTTGAAGCGCAAAGTCTGCGGTCGGTCGGTATTAGGAAAAAGCGTTCGTGCGAAGAGTAGAAGATGGGGAAAAGGCCCGTGAATTAAGGTAAGATAGGGAAAGTGAGTGTGGTGGTTGTAGGTATCGTGTCGTCGTATCGTTGAGACGTCGAGATGTCGGGGAAGGGGGGGTCGAGAGAGTGACAGGAAGACGGCGTTGGAGAAAAGAAAAGTCGGATGGCGGGCAGGCCGTGACAATGAGCGAAGCAGCAACTAGACTGTCGACCGAAGTTGGGTTTCTCGTCTTGCCTGGAGTTCCTTTTTCGAGGGCCAGCAGGGACAGGAAAAAGCAACCTGACCAAAGGGAAAGTAAGGTTGGCCAGGCCAAGGAAGGGAATTAGAGTGGGAGAAAGCATGGATTGCCCAAGCCTGACGGCCAGGAATTGGAGCACAGCAGGCATGGCAGGCCTCGACAAGGGGTCGCAGCGGCCCAGGACCACAGGTTAGGGGCGATGCGCCCTGGGTATCCGTGCTTTGTGCTTGCATAACAGCCTAGAAGAGACTAGCGTGCCTACCTACCATGAGAAACGAATAGTACTGTAGCTTTCGCCTGTCACCAAGCTCACCACTAACAGATTGCCCTCCACCTTTGGTGCTATCGCGATAGTAGTGAAAGCGCTCGAGCCCCCTCTAGAACGGCTCTGGCCGCTTGTTTATGCAGACGGCGCGCAGGTGTGCCAGCCAAATTAGATTACAATTGCCGAATTCGGTCCTTGGTGGCAGCAGCAACAAGTAGCCAACTAAACGCGATGCCGACAACGGGCTGTGATGCCCGGGTGACGAGATTTTTGGGACGATGGAACTTTTCGGCAGGATTGCGACTCTGCGCGCGCCCTAAGCGACCTGACGCGCACAGCTTATTCTAGTCTCGAGTGGATGGAGGTTTGGTATATTTTGATATGTCTCATTTCTACGCTGGGTCTACGTTGGACGAGTGGACGCCAAGCCAGATACGCGTCTTGCCACTCCTTAGAAGCTCTCAAGGCTGTTGCAACTTGCAACGCTGAGGGTCTGCGGCGATCTACGCGGAGTTTTGGGTTAGACCTCGATCGGAACCTGTTTGCCGATACCGGCTTCACAGGGAAATGCTGGAGAAGCGGCTGAAATTCAGCTAGTCATCCGAGACCAATCTACTCGATTTCATGGCCGCGACCCAAGAGATCGACTTGAGTCTGCATTATCGTTTCTGCGACATCCATGAAGTTTCGTTCATGCCGAAAACGCCAACCGCAAGAATCCCACGCTTTTCGTCCGGTGTCCCGCATGTTGCAGCGTCCAGCAGGACATGGGTAATCCCGCCAACCGCACTCCTGCATATGCTATTTCCAGGTACGACACGTACCACACATCTCAGCACCTACGCCAGGCTTTATGTAAAGCCGGAATAAGCATGGGCAGAACCTTGAGAGCACAGAGTGTTGCTGAATGCGACACGGACACTAATAGCACGAGTGTTTATTGGCTGTATCTGGCGGCATCAACTGCGAAGCTCTCATCCGATCAAGATGCGCGTGATGGAGACTCCAGAACTTCCTCGGAACACTAGGCGAGCGCCGTTGTTGCTATCATTTCTATACCATTAGCATATCCCCGGATTAGCCGACCTCGTTTTCAACATGCTGGTATGCTTGTCGGTCTGCTTTGTAGAACCCTTCCAGAGATGCCCCTACCAACGCCATGAACGGCGTGACGAGAACCATGAGAATGTCGCTGACCGAAATGGTCTCCATGTCTTTGAACGCCGCTGCGGCACAGATCGTATTTGTCAAGCCGAAGCGAAACTCAGAGGCTCGTCAGATACTGGGCTGCAGTCTATAGGGCTGGTGTGCCATGGCCGTCGGGGGCAGTTCATCGTCGAGATGTTGCGAAGAGCTTCCAAGATCACTTTGAAAGATTGTGATGGTGTTAGAAGAAACGCATCGTCAGCGACAGTAATCACGACTTCGGGCATTTTCCGATCCTTGAATTACGGCCAGCCACTTCGGAAAGAGGAAGAGGCTGCTCGCATCTTTCCGAAGCAAATGTCCGACATCAGTGGTTCACGATCAAGCTGACCGAATCCAAACGTAGCGTATCTGAGCCTTAAAGACAAAACCTCATTGACATAAGCAAATTGCAGAAAATCTCTGCATAATTCCGATGTGAGTAATGAGATTCCACCTCCAAAGGAAACCCATCACCTTCCAAGATTTAGACAGCGTTCGTACTCGCGGATATGATCACACCAGTAATAGCTTATGCTCTTCTGCTGATCGGTTCTTTTAGTTTAATACTATGCAACAAGGCCCTCTAAGATGAGGTAATGCCCACATCACACAAAATTGACCAATCAGCCGGGCCCCTTCTGCAAGCCCGGCCAATCGTTTCTCCCGAAATTCAACCTTGCGATCCTGTTCGACGAACCTGAAGCTCCGAAATCATACGACAGCCGAACCTCACCCTCACAACAAATCCACAGTCCACCACCACCGCCCACTCCAAACCGCAACAATGGCCTCCTTCGTCGCCCGCCGCACCTTCGCTACCTCCCTCCGCCGTTTCGCCGCCGAGAGCGAGCACGCCAAGCAGCAGCTCACCCAGGAGTCGAAGCGCAACCCCGAGACTTACGTGCGTGATATCCAAAATCCCAAACCCCGAAATCCTGGCGTCACACGCAAACCCGAGCGCCCGTTTTCCCGCCAACACCCGCCATCCGCATAACCCTACCCGCGACACGAACTCATGTGCTGTCGCGATCGCTCTCGCCGTATACTTTGCTTGGATACCGGCGCTTCGGGTCAATTGCGTACGGGGAGCAAGAGGAATGGAGGCTAATTGAATTTTCCGTCATACAGATCCTCGGCGGTGTCATGGTCGCTGCGCTCGGCGGTGCCGGTCTCTACTTCGGTGCGTCCACGACCTTCTTATCAACTTTTGGACTTGCGCATCCGCTGACCATCATATTCGCGCAGGCCGCTCCCCCACCACTGCCACCTCTGAGAGCCACGTCCTGAAGGCCGGCATGCCCTGGGAGACCGACTCCGAGGGCAAGTACAAGTACCACCCCGGCGGCAACCCCAACAACGAGCCCAAGGACGCTCCTAGCGCCGTCAACACCGTCATCATTCCTGATGTTACCCTCCCCAAGGTGCGTTATGCCGCAAAGAGTCGATGCTTCCTCGGAGGTAGTCCTCTACCGACCATCGGACTGCATGAGGCTTTTTGGGATTTGGTTCAGGATGGGAACTTCAAGCTTACCTTTCCCGTAGGAGCTGCACGAGAAGTACAACAAGTGGGGCAAGGACGGCTACTAAAGAATTAATGATACCGGCATAGAGAAGACAAGCATTTGCGCGAGTCGTGCAACAGGCGGAAAGTGGTTTTCATGTGTAGATAGGGAGTATTCAGATTTTACCACTTTTTAAACCCTTTGCCACAGCTGAAGTTCCCCTATATGTGCCCAAGTCCCATTCGTCCCCATAATGCATCAAAAAATGTCATAAAACCCCTTGCATTTTATGAATCCAAGGGCGTGAAGACCAATGGCATGCAATTAGGTGAGGATGGCCGTGTAATCATAATCCCACGTTAATAGCCAAAAAGAGGTGTTACCAACTCCCCAAAAGCACCTCGAAACCCACGCCAAAGCCCCCGCCTCTCTCACGCATCACCCAACAACCTACGACGCCAGTTGCTCAATCTCATCCCGTGTGAAGCCAAAGAGATACAGCAAGTCCAGCAGGCTCTCGCTGTTCAACCTGGCATCAGCTTCCATCTGCACTCTGGGCTTCGCGTTCCAAGCGACACCCAGGCCTGCCGCGCCCATCATCAGTAGGTCGTTGGCGCCGTCACCAACAGCGACAACTTGCGAAAGGTCAATGCCCTCCTTGCCCGCGATCTCAAGGAGCAAGTCACGCTTCCTTTCCTTGCCAACGATGAGGCCCTTCACCTCGCCGGTAAGCTTTCCAGCCTCGTCAACTACGACCTCGTTGGCGTGGGCGTAGTCGATGCCCAGCTCTCCGGCCAGCCAGCTCGTCAGCGGCAAGAAACCGCCGGAGAGCACCGCCGTCTTCACGCCGACGCGCCTGAGCGCCTTGATGAGGCGCGGCACGCCCTTGGTCACATCCAACACGGGACGCAGCTCCTCGAAGAAGGACGCCGGCAGCCCCTTCAGCAGCTGTACGCGTTCGCGGAAGGCGGCGTCGAATTCGAGCTCGCCGAGCATGGCACGGTGGGTAATATCAGCCACGCGCTCGGCCAGGTCAGGCCGGTCTTTGATCATGGCCGCGAGCAGGTCAATCACCTCCTGCGTGATAAGGGTGCTGTCCATGTCAAACACCACGAGCCGAGGGTGACGGCGCCAGAGGGTGTCAGGCTGCAGCGCAACGTCGACACTCCATTCCCTCTCGAAGCGGTAGATGAGCTCATGTTTCCGCAAGTCCTTCAGGCTGAGGTAGCTAGGACAGGGAGCCGGGTCGAGGGTCAGCTCGACAACGTGGGGGTTCTCCTGGCTATCGAGGCAGCGGTGGGAGGACGCATAGTCGGACTCGCCAGGCGGGAGAGGGAAGGTCGACATCAGGTGCAAGAAGGACGTCACGCACATGGGCGAAATGTAGGAGCCGTACAAGTGGTCGAGCTTCTCGGGCTCGAGAGTCGGAGGTTCCAGCGGGAAGGATTCGGGGTTCTGCGTCGGCGAGAAGTTGGCCGGGAACGACTCCTTTCCGGAGCTCGCATCGGACGAGACGGCGGGCGGAGCAGCCTTGGGCGCAGGCTCTGTAGACGTCTGCTTGCCGTTCGGTTTATAGAACAGCGTCGCGATAAGACGGTTCGACTTCTTGCCAGCCGGTGGGGCACAGTTGGGGTGCGAGTAGGTGTGGTTCAGACCACTGTCGACAATGGTCGGGGGGTTCTCCTCCGAAGGCACTCCATTGAAGGCGACAAAGTTCTTGTTGTGCTTGGGAGAGGAGACAGAGGTGTTGCTGAGGTCCTCGACGACGGTGTCAATACCGAAGCGATTCTCAGGATGCTGCGGCGGTCTGTACTGCTGGTGCTCGCGCAGGAAGGAGCTGCTCCTCATGGACGAAGTGAGCTGCGGTCGGGAAGACGTCGTCGACTTAGCGGGGCTTGCGTCGGCCATGGCGGGGACTTTTTTTTGGATGTTTATTAATTTTTTATTTTTTTCGGTCAGGCGAGGCGGGGGGTGTTTGGCGAGTCAGAGGGAATACGGTGCAACGGCAACCAACCAACCTACAGCGATGAGAGCTGTCGGCGACGGGAGCAGGCCACGAAGCGAGCTCGAAGCAAACCTGGAAAGGTTGAGGGGGAGGACGAAGAGCGGCGGGTGGGCGGGGGAAGAGCTAAGAACAGAAGCTCGGAGCTGCGTTCTACGTGAATGAAAGCTTAAAGGGCGCAGCAAACCGGCCGACTCATGTTTCGAAGATAAAACATGTTTGCGTGGTTGGACGACAGCCGCGCAAAAAGAGTCAAGAGCGAGAGGCTGGCGGCTCCGCGCTGGCACTGTGGGCTTTTGACTGTGTTAGAGCCCCTCCCCTCCGTCACTGGTCCGGAGCCGAGATATGACCCATATTTCCCGTGCCCGAGCCGCTGGGCGGCGTGTCATTGGCTGCCGCTATGGCATGCGTAAGCGTTAGCACGGGTGGACTTGCAGATCACGTGGTTTCCCCCCTAAAAATTCTGTCACGGCCTGGGGCCAGGCTAAGGTCAGGTACGAATGGCACGGTGAGTCTCTCATTACATCACCTTCTCGCAGGGTCATTGTCCGAAGTGGATGATGGGCTACTACGGCGGACCGGATCTGAGTCCGGCTCTCCGTGTGGTAGCTTCGCGCCTGTCGTCCGAATGTGCCGGAGCCAGTTCGCCAGGGAGATTGCCGGTGCAGCCCTGCCGTTTTCTCGCCTCCCTCCCTATTGACGTCTCAGTGCGCTGCACATGCAGTCACTGTTTGCCTGGCTCGTGAGCTGCAGCCTCCTTGCCCTGCCATATGTTTAGTAAGTCAGCTCCAGTTTGTCATCCTTTTGCCGCAGGAGCCGATGACTGATCATTGCTGAGCAAGCTGCAGCTCTCCGCTGAGAGAGAACGGAGTCATGCGGGAATAAGGCGCCCGAGCAGCACCAACAGAGACATGAGATGATTGATTGCGATGTGTCCTTCACGGGGCAAGTTCTCCTCTTCTCAGCAGCCGCAGTCGGCCCTCCTAAGTCTTGGTGATAGGATTTTGATGGGGTTGATGAACTGTCATTGCCAACGAAGCGGTTGCTGAGTGAGGACGACAGACATGGCCAAACATACTCATCCTCCTTGCTCATCTCAGAGACGTTGGGCGGGTCTTATTCCCAAAGTGTTGAACGAGCCAGGTCACCAAGAAGTCTTGGTTTCCTCGTTTTCAAGCTAGAGCCTAAGTCTTCGAGTCAGGTCTATGCTGAAGAAGTCTTCAAGTCATGACCTATTACCGCCATGCCATGCCTTTAAACGCCCAGAAGCGGTGAGCAACCTAGGACGAACTTGGCAGCGCGAAGTCTCGGAGCGGTGATAAAAACACGAAACAAATCTCGCGTCGAAACCCAATAGTGGATAACGTCAGGAATTTCACCGTGGTTGTCCATGACTCCATGGATGCTGCCTTGGAGTCCCGTGTTAGCGGGTGGGATTGGGGATTGTGTTATGGAGATGTCGCGCAAAGTCCGGCGCGGCATGTTGTTTATGGCCTTTCCCCCCCGTTCTCTTCACACTTGCAAACGCCGGGACTGTGTCATCCACTTCCCAACCGAGGACCGGTGTCCACCGAGTGCCGAGCCGCCCCGACGCTACCACCGACTGCCGTTACCGCACCCACTAGGCCTAAGCCGAAAGGTGGCCCGGGCGGAATCACGTCTTCTTACACCATCATGGCGAATTCGCACCGGTGTCTCTCGTTGAGCGAAGGCCCCCCATATCGTTTCTGGCGCCAAATCCCAATATCATCACGAATTCCGGTTCTGTTTTTTCACGGCTTCAACATACGGGGATACGGCCCCAATCTATATCTTCATAAAGACGGCTTCCGGCTGCCGGGAGCCGGCGTGAATGAAAGATTTGACAAAGTAAAAACTACTCTGGCACCCGGGGCGATGGCGCAATTGCGGGATGTCCACGGTACGGAGGATCCCCTGCGACTCGCGGCCAATCACGTTTCGCCCTTCTCATCACGAAAGGCTTAGCGTCGATGTCGTGATTGCTCCCAGACCACGCCTCGTCGTAGAAGATGCAAATTCCTCAGCGCTTGTTCAATGCAGCGGCAGATGCTGCCAGACGACATGCGATTGCGCAATAATTGGGCGGGCTCCAGTCGTCCGTCGCCATCGTACTCGTCTCCTCGGGCTTTGGTTCGATCGGGTTCGTGTTTAGAAAGGCGGAAGAATTAAATTAGTAATGTTGCTTGGTGATGCCATGTGCCCCAAATGATGCTCTCCCGCCCCCTTCTTGTGTAAGTCCTCATGGTCCTCCGAAGCCCTTCCTCATAAAACAGTCTTTCGCCGTCCCCCTTTGATCCTAAACCGAAATTCTTGCCCAGACTCATATCTTGCGTCATATGCTTTTTGGTTCATCCCTTTTGATTAGAGCCGTCCTCAGCGAGTATACCCCGGGTTTTCAACACACCCTCTTACAACAACACTCGTCATATACCCCAAGGTCCTCTCATCCGTCGCACTTCATCTTCACTCAACCACTCTGCCATCTCTCATATCACGCTTCAAAGATGTCGTCCGCCATCGAAGCCGCTACCGCGACGTCCTCCGTGGCGTCGTCTCCCAGACTGAACGCTGTCGAGGCCGCCAAGCTGGATCAACACGAGGTTGAGTCCGGGTACGGTTCCGCCACTGATGCCTCATCGACGGCGTCGTCCATCCCCGCGCTGCCTCTCATCGCCCTCACCCAGCCCCACCTCAAGCACCTCAACGAGCAGCTCGAGAACATGCACCCCATCGACATCCTTCGCTTCTCCAAGATCATGTTCCCCAATCTCTTCCAATCCACGGCCTTCGGTCTGACGGGTCTCGTAACGCTCGACATGCTCTCCAAGATCCAGAAGGAGAGCCCCACCGCCGCCAACGTCGACCTCATCTTCCTCGACACCCTCTACCACTTCAAAGAGACGCACACCCTCGTCGACCGTATCCGGGAGCGCTACCCAAACGTCAAGCTCCACATCTTCAAGCCCTACGGCGTCGACACCACCGAGCAGTTTGAGGACATGTACGGCGCCAAGCTGTACGAGACCGAGTCCGAGATGTACGACTGGATCGCAAAGGTCGAGCCCCTCCAGCGCGCCTACCAGGAGCTCGGCGTCGCCGCCATCCTGACCGGCCGCCGTCGCTCCCAGGGCGGCGCCCGCGACAAGATCCCCATCATCGAGGTCGACGACGAGCGCGGCGTCATCAAGATCAACCCCCTGGTCAAGTGGTCCTTCAAGCAGGTGCAAGACTACATCAAGGCCCACAACGTGCCGTACAACGACCTGCTCGACCAGGGCTACAAGTCCGTCGGCGACTGGCACTCGACGGTGCCCGTCAAGGAGGGCGAGGATGAGCGTGCCGGACGCTGGAAGGGTCAGCAGAAGACCGAGTGCGGCATTCACAACAAGAAGTCGCGGTACGCACAGTATCTCGAGGAGATGGAGCGCAAGGCCGTCGACGCCAAGAAGGCAGCGCCTTCGTCGTCGGCTGATGCCGAGAAGGCGGGGCAGGCTGCCGTCGCGCCTGTCGTCAAGGCTGAGAAGGAGGAGCAGGCTGTGGCATCCGTTTGAGGTGCCTGTTGCCGCTTGAGCGTTATTTTATCTAATGACTTGTGTATATGATGCATAACGGCTTTGCATTACGGCGTTATCAGGACAGGGAAAACACAGCATGGGACGGGATAGCATGCCGGCGTTCCGGATAAGTTTCGGTCATAGAACATGGTGTATCTCGCACATCGCGGGTACGAGATCCTACGACTTAAGTAGGAAAATGGAAGAAAGATGAGTAATAAGAGGAGACTCTCCCGAAAGTGAAGATGTGATGTGAGAATACGATGTGCGGCTCTGATGCTGTGTCCCGCTGAGACCCCGCATGCGGGTCAAAAGTGGGACGGTCAACCACGGCTCAGAATCCCTTAACAGAATGCTTCTAAATTCTGGCTATGCAATGTTAGTCCAATGACATGCCGCCTGAAAAGCTTATCTCGAAAGCTGGATAAGCTCCAATCCCGAACCATCGTGGGAGATGGCATATGATATTACTATTCCACCAGGAAGGTCAATTTTCTCATCCTCATTCGCGTGTCGCTTGCGTCTTGAGATGAATCTGTAGCAAAACTATTTGTGGCGATGCTGACATTGCGTGAAAAAGGAGGCTGTATTTGCCAGCATAGTAGCTCGAGAAGAATTAACCAGATTTACTCCTGAGCTATGTCTTCCACTCGTTATGCATAAGCCAGTCTAGTCTACTTTTTGAGAGACAACAAGCTTGCTTTTTTTTTTAATATTTGTGGCTCAGTGCTAATTAATGAAGCAGTGTCTTGATGTGGCGAAACGCTGGAGCGAGCTAAGGACAGATGCCGGGGATGATTTGTTTTGTCACATATCATTTGGACCATCTGCTCGGCGATATTGCACGAAGTGATTCGAAGATTATGACGTGCTGGAACTAGGGGCTGGTAATGTCTGGTAATGTTTACTGTGAACTTAATGCATTGCACATGTCTTGGAGCAAATAAGTAGCTGGTGTGAACAAGCCCTAGCATGGTCATCGGTGACGACCTTGCGTTGTGTTTCCCTAATGGCTTCTATACTCCTTATCGATTGAAATAGGGAACGATGTCTCGACGTAGCGTCATGTATCGATTGGGCCACAGTCATTTAGCCGCGGCCATGCATATTTTCCCAGCGGGTCACGGCCCCGAAGTCCGTCACTCTCGGTCAACTTATGACATGTCTCAAGCTGGTCTTCCCAATACCATGCTGTGCGCCTACTATTTTGTTCATCGAAAGGCAGAGCCAATGGAAAAAAGGCGAGCTTTGGATTGGCGAGTCGGGATTGAACAATGCTTCATGTGCTTCCCAGCACAGCAGCACCCCAAAAATGAAAGTAACGCCCCGGAACGACTCAGACAGGCTTCCAGATCTTTAGTTGAAAGAATGAACCACAACCATACCAATAATCTCCCAGTATTGCCTGGTCTGCCGATTGCTACATGGTGCTCAGTAAGAAAGGTTATTTATGTAAACCTACGGTAAATCATCCTGTCCAGAACACCAAGTTACTCCAGACCACTTGAACAGAAAAGCGTGAAAAGTCATATGCGATATGAAAAACATGCCTGGAAAGCCTTAATGTCGATTCCCAACAGACTGGTGCCGTTTGACGAATCAAGCGATCAAATCACCCGGTCACTAAGCCCAACTCTTAGCAGCATTGGCAGCGTCAGCAAACAAATTGAAGCCGCAACACCTTCTTCCTCACACAGCCTGATTATAACATAAAATCGCCTGCTCTGCGTTTACTGTGACGTAGCATCGGAGGGTAGGATAGCGTGCGATAATGAGCTTAATACCGGCTCGCACGCCGAGAGGATACTGTGTGCAGGGAAGAGATTGGCACGGTGCAGTTACATCCCACAACCACAACACACAATTTTCTGCGAGTGACTCCAGCCATGGCCTCACTTACACGACCTACATCCACCCAGAACAAGGGAAAATCCATACCTACCTAGCCCAACTCAGCGCCCGACGCACCCCAGACGGGCCTTCTACTGCGAGGACCGGAACGGGACAGAAGCGAAGCAGCTGGCGTACCCTGTTCCCCGTGATCAGGATTGCTCCCCCCTCCCCCCCCCTCTCCCCAACCTGGAACCAGTCGCAGTCAGGATTCACGGAAAACATGACGCCGCAGCGACAACAACGGCAGAAGCAGCAACTGCCACTCCCGCCCGCCGTTTTCACATCGCGCAAACGCAAGATCCTGCAACAGCTCAGCGTTCCTGATAATGTATACACCGACGCCTCACCTAAGGGATCCGTGGACGTGGGGATCCGCGAGCTCATCGACGAACTCAACGCCATCGACGGCTTCGTGACGACGAGCAGCTGCGCGGGGAGAGTGAGCGTCTTCCTCGAGGGAGTCAAAGCCTCTGCAACTACTTCGTCTGCGCCGGCGCCGACGCCATTGGGGGAAGAGTCCCAGCCTCACACTCAGACCCAAACTTTGTCTTCGAACGAAGACGCGGGCAACGCTCTCACCACGATAGCGGGCCCCGGAGGAAAGGGAGGCGGCGGCACGTGGTTGTTCGTATCGCATGATCCGCTCCATGAATCGTATGACTCGGACGATAAGCTACTGCGTCTTCTTGGTCTTGTGGGTGATGCCGATGTGAGCAGAGCTGGCTCCGGAAAGTCGGGCAGCGCTCAGCCTGGGCAGCGGAGGCGGCGGCTCATACACTTCAAGTTCGAGCCGATGGTACGTATTCCGTTCGCTTCACAGCCATATCTTATGTCCCTTCATGCATGCGTTGAATCACGTTGAGCCTCCGAATGTCACCCATGGTTGCATCATGCGTGCTTTCTGCTCACATGACTAACCATTCGATAGATCCTCCACGTCCTCACAGCATCCTCATCTCATGCCCAGCTCCTGCTCAAGTGTGCCCTCGCAGCCGGTTTCCGTGAAAGCGGCGCCCTGAATCTGCTGCCCGCGCCCATGCCAGCGGGCGGTGAATCGGCCGTCACTCCTATCGTAGGTGTGAGGACAATGGGCCTCGGTCTCGAATCTCTGATTGGCCTCGTCGATGACAACGGCTCACGGTACTGCACCGTCTCGGCGGACTACCTGCGTGACTTGGTCGACATTGCTAATGAACGGTTCATTGAGAACGCGGCGAGGATCGCTAGGTTCCGGAGTGCGTTACAGGGTGTTATCGCGGGACCACCTGCTAAGTTGGGCGAAGGCGGCGGAGAGTGGGAGGACGCTGCAGCCAGAAGAGAACGCAAAAGAGCCGAGGGCTTAAGGAGGAAAGAGGAGATTCTAGTTGCTAAGCAGAAGACACAGGACGGAGAGGGCACGGTACAAGCCTCGGTAGAAGTCCCTCAACATGAATTCAAAGGATTTTGATGTGACTAATTCATTCGCCATCTATACAGCTTTTGTCTTTACCTTGCCAAAGCGTGTTATACATCTCTCACCACCGTGATCCCGCTTCAACGTCGTTCACCGACGTCATCTGGCCCCATCCATCGCAATAAAAAAAGCGAAATACAAATATGGATTAGGGAGCCAGTGTGCGTGAAGACCCGTACTCTCTGACAGGAGGGACTGTCTACGAGATGACCTTCTCTACCCAACCCTTCTCCAGCCTCTTGACCTCCTCCTTGAACGCCTCAACCTCCCTCCAGCAGTCGAGCGGCCGGCGGTCGTTGTCCCGCAGGCACCGCACGACCTCGCTGCGCGCAGCTTCCACGCCCTCGGGGAGGTCGCGGATCTTCTTGCGCTCGGCCAGCTTCACGCGCAGGGCCTCGATCTCCTTCGACACGCTCTCGTTGCTGCGCTCGCCCTCGGGCGCGGGCTTCTCCTCGGCGGCGATCTTCTCGTGGGCGAGCTTCAGGGCCTCCGACTCCTTGGCCTGCAGCCGCTTCAGCTCCTCGGCGACGCGAGCCTGGATCTGGAGCTCGGAGAGCTGTCTGCGAGATGCATCGGTCTGTTGTTTGGTGGCGGCAGGGTTAGCAAGTTGTACATATCTTTTCTGCTAGGTCGAAATCGCGCAAGGGAGTGCCGCCAAGTCTTGGGGGCGGAAGGGTGGTCGGGTGCCCGGCGAAGGTTGGACCGGGTCGCGGTAAAGCGTGAAGGAAAGAATTTACCTCAGGGCTGCTCTGCAGGTGCTCGACGAGGTCGTGGGAAAGGCCGGTGGGAGACTTGCTATTTGCGCGGGGGTTAGCCAGACGTTATCAGTGGTCGACCAAATCACAGCGCCGAAGGGGCAATTGGAAGGAACTTACGCCTGCCACAGATGTGGGGGCGTGCTGGAGGACGGCTTGGACTCGCTGGCACCCATGATTGCGGCCTCAATGGCTTGGGAGGTGGTTTGGATATTTGGGGCCGTGATGGTATGGAATTTTCCGGATCCGCGAAAGCCCAGCCAGCCGTCGTCGAGCTGCCAGCTCCGATAGGCCGGAGACGCACGTGACAGTCAGCGTCTGGTGTGATGTCGACTTTAGTCAGCAGTGTCTTATGTCATCTGGAAGAGAGCATCTCCCGGCTTAGTCAGCGACGGCCAGCGGTCAGCTGTCAGAAACGATGGTGCCAGCAGTCAACTCGCTTCTCCCAGTCCACAGTTTCTAAGGGGTCTAGAAGCTTTTGATAGCGAGCACTATTTCCCAGACCGCTGTTAGAAGCCCGCCCGCTATCCGTGGCAGTGATCCCCGCGCTCTGTCACCATCCACCTCTTATCCAAAGCAATTCATCACCCTCATGTTGTTTCAAGGATCGTGGTCGACTGAGATGGGCTGAGGGCGTCTCCAAGTCTCACAGAGTCAGATTCAACAGGAGGTTTATTGCAATGGGGGGATCCACGACAAAGAGCACTCAAGATGGGCTGTGGCCTCTAAACAGATATCGGGATGTTCAGCAAACCGCGAGATGCTCGAACCGAACCCAAGCAAGACCTCAAAGGGCCCCCAAGAAGCCAAGCATCAGCATGGTACGGTGCCAAGCGCACGACGAGATTGGGGGAAAAAGAAAAGGGATCGCGGCCTCATGGACGTTCATCAGGCTGGAACCCAGCCAGCCGCAAGACGCACCGAGGCGGCAGAGAACCCCTCGGCTTCATCTGCACTGGCAGTCTGCGCCGCAGGCTGAAGCGAAGACGGTGCTAATGCATGCCATGCACACTTGCCTACCCTCACCTGAAGCGGACGGGGCCTTTGCAATATCGTTGAAACGATAGGTCACCGAACAAGCAGATGACTTCATGGTCTACGCTCGCGCCCACCTTATCCCGCTTCAGCGTCTTCCAGGCTGTTCCCGGGAAGCCAGGCTGTGGGCAGTGGGCGGCTTGCCTCTACATCGCTGCAGGGCGTTGGTGCTGCAGCGCTCTGTGGACGACCCGGCCAGGCGGTTGCGAGAAGGCCCACGATAGCCCGCGATGAGCCCCTCCGTGGAGGATCCCCCAAAGGCTCTTTTCGGAATTTGTCTCCGAAGATGGCGGGCTGGGATGCGAGGGTTTGCTAATTTGTTTGCGACGGCGCTTGACAGGGAATCCTCGCAGGAAGAGCGCAGGGCCCCGGCGGGGCACGGCTACTTCAGTACACCATCACATCCCGCAATTTGTTTGCGGCCAAGGCCAGCAGGTGATTGATTGAAGGACGGCCATCAACCGCGGCAAGGAATTCCCTGTCGGCTGGACGCTCTGCCTGCGGTGGGGGAGATCTCTTGCGAAATCTTCAGTGCTTCAGTGTTCGGAAGCTGGAGAGAGCAGGGGAAACCTCATGTTGATGGGCTTGTTGGGATGTTGTATTCCAGACAGAGCTTTGATCAGACAGGTCACATACGCAGTACACTGCGCGAGATGCGGGCTTGGCAGCCGCTAAGAGCGACTTACTGCATAGTAGTTCGTCCATGACAATAGTTTAAAATTCGTCCGAGGGCACAGATGATGGACGAGCGCTCGAGGCGCCCACAATGTGATCCGGACATTCTTCGACTCTGATCCCTCAACGGCAGGGAGTTCAATCAAGCTGAGAAGGGACTGCCTAGAAAGGGTATATGAAACACGTGGATACACAGAGATGAGGTGAGTGGCCGGCAGAAACCGAAAGAGTGTCGTCAGATTTCGTCAAACGAATGCCACGGCTCAATCGGCCGGGAACGACGTCAACAGCGATTTGCCTGAAACGGAGCAGATTGATTGAAGGTGAGGGGTTGCTTCACATGCTTCCAGAATTTGTCCGTTGACTGGTCTCCAACTGTCAAGAATTTCTCTTTTCCCTTCTTAGGTTGGGGGCACGTAAGTCGGAAGGGGCAAGGAGCTGGAGACGGATCTGACGATATCTGCGCATCTCAATGGGTTCCATAAGGAACCCGTTCCACACACCATCGGAATTCGGATGCCTCTCCTTTCTAGATGCAATGCGGACTACGCTGAAATGAGCGTAGCGCGGTCACGTGTACGTGTTGCAACAGGAGCCGACTGGGTATGGATATCTTGGATTACGGGATCTCGGGGCACACTAGCCTCGTGGCGCCGACGCAACGGTCTCTCTGTCGCCTGAATCCAGCGTGGTACCCAACAGGGGCCCGCGAGGACGGACGAGCGATGGAAACAATCGGTCTGTGATGTCTCTCGCTTCGGAACGAACGGCCGGCTGGACTGGTCGATTGCCATGGTCAGATGGGGCAACGAGGGAACTTCTGGACAACGAGTCTCCAACGTCAGTGAGCATCAACAAGGGGGTCTTGATGGACGCCGCCTCCCAGCCAATGGTTGGCATGAAGTTCCGTTCATCTGAAAGTGCTCCTTGGCGGCTGGGCGGTGGATAAGAGGGCCAGAGAGGGCCCAAAATGACCGAGGAAAAAAACAGGAGCTTCGGTGACTCCTTGGAGTCGTGCATCTCCTCCTCATTCGCTCCATGTGCAAGACATGTCGGGTTCAGGTTCAGGTCCACTCGACAAGCAGAGCAAATCAGCTTAGGATTGGCTACAGGTCTTGGCTTCTTGGGTTCGGCTTGGCACTGAGCGATTGGCCCAGCTTCAACGAGGACTCCCAACCCAGTCCCTGTTCGTCCGGTATTTCCCCTGTGATCTGCTTGCAATCCATGCCACCTGATGATCGAGCCCCTGGACGATTCCCCAGGGCTTCGCTGTCAAGCCCTCTGTTTCCACTGCCCAGTCCAGTCAGCACGCACAATGCAGCACACCGCAAGCCGACGGGGGGAGAGTGCTGGCAGCTTCTGGCCAGTCAAACCAGTCAGGGGCCAAGAAATTGGCGAACAGGCCGGTAAACACTGGGCCATTCAGGCTTCGTGTTTAACCTGGCTAGGTACTTCAGTACCAGTCAACTGCTTCGTGTTCCTGGTTTTCGCCAGGGGTAACGGCGGGCTGTTCTGCAGTGCGCAGGATTATTCTGCCCGCCGAGAGACCCGAAGGCAATCCTTCAGCAGTTGTGGAAAAGGAGGATGTTCCGATTCAGCCGTCCGGATGAGACTACTCGTCACGATGGATCCGATGGCGCAAAAAAAGACATCCGATCCCTTCTCATTCCAGTCGTCCCAAGATCTATTTAGTCGTATTTCCATTTACGGTTTGCCTAGATGCGACGAAAAGACTTCCACCCAGTAGAGCAATTAAGGTGTCGAAAGAAAACTTAAGCAGGTCAGGGGACACCCCTTCAGCCTCAGCGAACGGTGACGTTGGGTCTCAGTGATTGGCAGCCAGGGATTGGCTCCCTCTGTACCTGTCCATGGATTTTCATAGTAAAACCCTTACAAGGTACAGAATACACGTATCACTCGTTGGTGTCATCCCCGTCGATGTCCCCGTTCACGACCCCTCCATTTTATGTACTCCCACTTGAGTCTTGAGCAAAGTGTGCTTGATTGCTCCATCTCATGTCTATCTCCGCCAGGGTCATCTGTTAGTAGTGGTACTGGCTCGAGCAAGAGCCGATGCGTGGGTCGATTGGCAAGACGCAGTGATTCCATTTCAGTAACCAGGAAAGCGGGATCGGGTTAAAGGACGACGGGATGGGCAGATGTTCTCATGACATTCCTAGAGACAGCGTCTCTTTCAGGCCATTGACAGTGACAACCCGCGCGTCCGAATATGTATGCCGCAGGTGAAGGAACAAGCTCTTTCGCCCGTATCTACTATGGTAGGTCCTCCGTATCTGCGTAAGCCGGAAGGAAAATGAGCGCGCAAGGAAAAGGGGTACATGATTAGCGGTCCGCGTATGTACGGCAACGCAGGTATTCGGCCGGTGATGCGATGGCCAGCTAGCCTTATTCTTTCATAGCGCAGGACATTGTTCTTGCTTGCTCTCTTCAGTCTGACGGATACGTGCCGAGCCAGCTGAACAAGCTGGGGCTCCGAGGTACCATTCGTAGCACCAGCGGCCTTGTCAACGGCGATTCGTAGGCTGCGGATAGATGACCCAGGCGATCCAGTCTTTGCCGTCGTCCCTTGCACGCCACCCATCAGGGGAATGCACCTTGCCAACCCTTGGCCCCGCCTGTCCTCTCACTTTCTTTCGCAGTTTCTGTGTGCTGCCATTCCTAGCTACTGCGTAGCACTGCTTGTCCAGGCCCCGCGAAGAGGAGCTCAGAGATGGGGCCCTGGGAGTAGACCAAAGGAGGCTAAGCGGAGCCTCTCGGCGGCGCTACCGTGGGTCCCCCCGGCCTCCTCACGGCGCGCAGGAGCTGTGAAGCTGGCCAGTCTTCATAAAAGTACTCAGTAGCCTCTCCCGGGGGCGGCCTGGCCCAACCTACCCATTCTGTGTTTCTCCTTTCCTTCCCTCGAGGATCGTCACTGCTGACCTTTCGTGTGAGACCAGTTTGCTGGGATTTGTTGCTGCGGAATTCGATCATTGTTTCTTTTCTAAACTTCTTTGAAAGAGAAAGAGGCTGGACAGAGTCTTATTTGCCTGAATTGGTTTCTGGAGACCCTTTTTAGTGTTGGAGACACGCCACTCGAGAACCTATTCATTCAGGCCGAACCAAACAACAGGCGCAAGCACAGCCCGCCCTGCCCAGAAACGAGCCGCAGACGGAAACACCGGCCGTGGCCCCGACCTCATCCAGGAACTTACACAGCGCAATCGTGCCTTCCTGCCACCTACTCACCTCTTTTTTCCCTCAACCCACGCCTTTCTTGTTTACTTTACTTCACTCTTTTTGAAGTCCCGTGAGGTTCACTAGCTGAATCCAGCCGGCACATTCTGAATCAACTCTAGAATATTTTGTCTCGACCCGTCGAACAAATCTACGCTCGTTCTTTCCATTCGCTAAACTCCGTCAGCGGCGGTGCACACTCGTTATTTTCCCACTCCCAAGCATCGCCAAACGCCACAAGACGAAGCCAACGAGACAACCAGAACTCAACGGTCAGCCGTCTCGTTTCTCACTGATCCACTTCAATCGTCATTTTCAGCAGACCGAAAAAAGAGCTTTGCCTGTTGTGTTACCCGACCGAGAAAAAAGGGACGACGCCTTTCTCTCCATTCATTTTACATCGCATTTGGTGTTCCCCACAACCACGGCTCCCTAATTCCGAAAAGGACGCGGCACAAGACCTTGCGAACGCCAAAGTTGATAGACGCACAATCTATTGACGTCGCTTCGTCCCTTTCCCAATACGTCAGTCTAGCAGCCAACGAAGCCTGCCAGCGACCGCTTCCCCCTCAGGCCTTGACTCCTTGGACTCCCCGTCGAACCGGCTCCTTGCTCTGCCAGATTCAGATCGTCCTAGCCTACTTGGGATCGCCATTACTCCTGCCGCACTCGACTTCCCAGACCCTGCTCTGCCGTGCGGAGGAAAAGAAACAGATCAGCACGAGGATCTCGACCGCCGACCTGCGGCTCGACATCGCCCGACCCGACATCTCGTCACCCAAGTCACCCGTCTTCTCATCTCCAGGCTGGTCGCATTCCTTTGTCACCCAAACTGCGCTCCGACTCACCCCACGTCATCCTCGACACTGTGCTGGTACTTAAACAAAGCCATCGCTGCTTCGGAACAAGGCTTGCTGTCTCCCGGTCGATTCTCTGTCGCTTGTAACAGGTCCGCCAAACAATGACATTGTATCGCGACCGTTGCTCCCAATAACAGTACGCCCTCTTCTCTTTTCGACTTTGCCGGACGATTCTAGCAAATCTGCAAATCCTCACCCGCGGTATCGCCCATCTTCTACACCGCGAAAACTTCGCAACCAAAGCCTGGACCCGGACTTGGACCATCGCCCTAGACTGATCCGGTTCGCTCCTTTTATTCGGGATCAACACATACTCCTTTTTTCTCACTCGACTCGACTTTGAGAGTCATCAGCAAACGATTCCAGAAGAACAGGTCAAAATGGATTTCCAAAGGCGCAGGATCGCCGGCCTGGTGGCGGATCTCATCCCCACAAATGTCCTCGTCGAGCGCTCTCATGCCGCCGACGCCTCTGAGGCCACGCCCTCCTCAACAATCTCTCCTTACCACTCCAATCTTGCCGGTGTCAACCAGCCCGTCAACATGCTGTTCAAGGATGCCCTTTGGCTCACGTTCGGAGGCGCTGCCGTCATCGTCCTCTTCATCACCATCAGCCGGATCCTCTGGGCTCAGCTCCGTCACGTATCGGCCATGAGCGTTGATGGCGACAGACAATACTACTGGAAGGTCACGCAATGGAGCTGGATGCCCGCTCTGAAGAAGAACCTCATGTACGCGCCTCTCTGGAACAAGCGCCATAACAAGGAGATCAAGCTGTCCAACATTGGTGTCGGCACGCTTCCCTCGCGGATGCACAGCTTGATCCTCTTCATCTATATCGTCAGTAACATGGTCTACATGTTCTTCCTGAACTGGGAGAACAAGAACATATACTCCTTCTGTGCCGAGCTCCGTGGCCGTTCCGGAACCCTCTCCGTCGTCAACATGGTCCCGCTGATCATCCTCGCTGGCCGCAACAACCCGCTCATCGGCTGGCTTCACGTCAGCTTCGACACTTACAACCTACTCCACCGATGGGTTGGCCGCATGTCCGTTTTCGAGGCCATTCTCCACACTATCGCCTGGATGATCGTCCAGGTTGCCGACAGCGGATGGGATGGCGTCTGGTATAGAATGTCGAACGAGCTCTTCATCGGCTCCGGCATGGCCGGCACCATCGCCCTCACGGTCATCATGATTCTGTCCCTGTCGCCGGTCCGTCACGCCTTCTATGAGATCTTCCTCAACGTTCACATTATCCTCGCCTTCTTCATCTTCCTCATGGTCTACATCCACTGCGCCGTCGCCGGTCTGCCTGGTGGTCTGCCTCAGCTTCCCTGGATGATCGCCATCTTTATCCTGTGGTTCCTCGAGCGTATGGCTCGCATCGTTCGCGTCGCCTACATGAACTGGTCGGATCGTGGTGTCTCTGACGCCATCGTCGAGGCATGCCCCGGCGAGACCACCCGCGTCACCATTAACCTTCCCCGCTACGTCGACGTCAAGCCCGGCACCCACTGCTACCTGCGGTTCAAGGACATCCGCCCCTGGGATTGCCACCCCTTCTCCGTCGCCTGGGTCGAGCACATTCCTGACCACCAGCGCCTGCCCATAGATGAGGAAAAGACTACCCTGACCGGTGTCGACAAGAAGCACTCCACGACCTCGGTTTCCTTCATCATCGGCGCCCACAAGGGATTCACCCGTGACCTCTACAATGTTGCGCGCCAGAGCGGCGAGAGCGCCATCCGCATGAGAGCCTGCCTCGAGGGCCCGTACGCCGGCCACCACTCCCTCGACTCGTACGGCCACGCCGTCCTCTTTGCCGGAGCCACTGGCATCACCCACCAGATCTCCTACCTAAGGCCTCTCATTGACGGCTACAACAACGGCAGCGTCGCCACTCGCCGCATCACCCTCGTCTGGATCGTCCGCGACTACGAGGCCCTCGAGTGGGTTCGCCCCTGGATGGATACGGTCCTCCGCCTGCCGAACCGCAAAGACATCCTCCGTATCCAACTCTACATCACCCGCCCCCAGAACTCGCAACAAATCGTCTCCGCCTCGACAACAGTCCAGATGTTCCCCGGCCGCCCCAACATCCCTCTTCTCATGAAGCGCGAAGTTGCAGAGCAGGTTGGCGCCATGTGTGTGACCATCTGCGGACCGGGCGCCCTGGCTGATGATGTACGGTCTGCGGTGAGAGAGGTGCAGGACGAGGGTACGGTGGTGGATTTTGTCGAGGAGAGTTTCACGTGGTGATTTATCCCATGCCTACCTCCACGATCATCATCATCACTCCAAGTCTTTATTCGCGCGGAAATGATCATCTTTGGGCGTCAACGGTACCAAGCGACTTCTTTTTCAAAGAAAGGTGGGGATAAAAAGCGACGGTGTTTCTTTTTTTGACCATCTGTTGGGTCTTGTTTTGCGGCGGTTGATCCGAATCGATTCGACAACACGGTAATGAACGCTTTTTTGACGGCCGATTGCCTTTGTCAATCATGGGCTCGCTTCCTTCACCTTCTCATGTTGTACATATTTCTCTCATACCAACACCTCCGTTTTTGGCACTTGGGTCAAAGGTGGCTGGGGACGATGGTGGTTGAGGTCCCCCCTTCTGGAGTTCCTCTTCTCTCCCCGACGCTTGGTTGGACCCGCATCTCTTGTTGTTTTCTGTCTAAATTTTGGAACGTATATATCCCTCATCCTCTCCCACTACTACATCTTCCGCTGCGAGACAAAGCAGAGGGTTTGATGTACGTACTTAGTGTTGTACAAATCACCCGTCACGAAGATAGAGCATAGACGAGACGTCTAAATCGGATTTCAAACACAACTTGGGCCTTCTTTGGTTTCTAGTGACATGTTATGTTTTGTAAGATGGACGTTGTGGGACAGATAACTGTGATGCTTATGTGGACTCAGTCTGGAAAGCGTTCGCTGTAGGTCAAGGGACGGCCCGATAGCTGAGACATGTGGGAGTGACTCATTTCCCCCCAGTCGACGGCAGAGGCATTGCTTGCATTAGGACAAGTCCAGTGGGGGTCACGGGAGCCTTGTTGGGGTCTCGCGGTCGCCTTCATGGAGATACATGGATCCCATTTGGAGAGCGGCTGATGGCCATGTCCCAGAAGCCGGAACGGCGTCAGAGGGATTTACTAGAGGGCTTGGTCACTTCCAACATCTTTTGCGTTCAGTACAAGCCTACAAGGAGAGACAAATGAAATTGCCGTCTTGGCAGCTTGATTTCTATGTTTGAGCCCGAGGTGTCGGGCTGGCTGAGACACCTGTTTGTTGACTCGCCGGGGTACACCGAGCGGAGTCGGCAAGCTGGGACAGGTCAACGGTGGTCGTCAGTCGTCGTCGTCTTGTAGGGTGAGTTTCGCGTGTGATGATATAAGGATCGAGGTTACAAAATCCATGTTTAAATCAGTCAAGGAGACGTCAGAATTGAGCCCCATGGAAGGCAATCATCGGAGTCATAGCCCCCAGGCCTTTTCCGGGGTACACATGCAAGGGCAGGCCAGCCGTCAAATACACCCAAAACCACTGGGAGGAAGACCAACCGATGGAGACTCGGATCCAGCCTCCAAGTCTCATCGATCGTGGGGGGGAAAAAATCACGGTGAAAGCGCACGTCGACGCTCGAGATGACTTGACGTCGACGTTCATCGGGACCCACGACGTGGCGAGACTAGCCGGCCGGTCATCGGGGGACTGCGCTGGGTCGGTGTCCACCGCCGACCCTCTCCGGGCCTACGGCGAGGATATGATACGGCGAGACCGCGGAAAAATTGGACGGTCGACGAGCGATGTTCGGAGGAGTCATGCGGCTAAAGTCGGCATACCTGGGGTCGACTGGTCCTTGAGATTACCCTTCATCGAAGCTTTGGAGCGCTGGTGAGAGGATGTGACTAAGCTCCTGACGGCTTTTGGACTGTCGAGTCAGTTTGGCAACTAAGCATGGGCTGTGGGTACTTCAGGTGAGTTACGAAGCTGGAATTGGGGCTGCTTGGAGGTTGCGAGTGAAGCTGGGAGCAGGCCGAACAATATCCGTCCGTTCTCATCATTGGCTCCAATGGGACTCGTCGAATGGTTGTTTGGGAGCCAGAGGGAAGACCCTGTCTATGTCCAACGCTGTTGCAAAAGCAAGTCGAAAAGACGGACTGGTGAGGTGCAATTGTACAGAGCACCTACCTCCGGTTAGACTGGTGCGACCCCGCCATCCGTAGCCGGCCATTGTGCGACTTCGGCCAATCAAGATGGCTCTATGTCAGTGCAGAAGGCGCGGGGGGGACTCGGACTGGTCTCCACTCCATGGCATTGAATTTGGAGAAGGGGGGAAAATTGGAATTAAAAAAAATGCGTCGATGTGCTGCGCGCTGACGCTCAGGTCCCATCCAATGCGCCCTTGCGCCCTGCGAAACGGCAGTGATCGCGGGAACAGGCAGTGAGAGTGGCGGTACCGTCACTTGAAATCGAATTTTCTCGTGCCATCATCCAGTGACCCGTCAACCCGCCCATCCAACCCTCATTTTCCCCCGGCCAACACAGAGAGCCATTGAAAGCGCTGGATTAATTGGGTCTTTTCCTGCGGGATGCCGTGTTACTGACTCCCTGCTGCAAGCCTTCAGCGAATAGCACCGCAGTTGAGGAAGAATATCCAGGTTGCTTGACGTAGAATAAAGTAGTTGTACGTACCTCCATGTTGCAGCCGTTTTTGGTGGAGGATGGGGGGAAAGAAAAATCTAGGGTGGGCTGCCTATTCGACCTCCTCCGTCTTCGAAGCCCGACTCTTTGCGCTGCGAACCTTGTGACTCAATCTTTTTCTTGCCCGTCTTCCCTCCTGACTGTGATCCTTTTCTTTTTTTATTGACGACTCTATAAAAATACCCCGTTTCCTGCTTGGGTTCTATTGCTTCGTTCCCGCAGGTCAACTTTCTTCCTCTTCCAACAGCCATTGTGACGACATCGTCCACGGAAAATATCCGCCCTACTTACACCTCTGCGAATCTGCCCCGCACCAGCCCAAGATGACGATGTAGGTGACTGAATGGACGCCCAAACCACGCGAATAGAAGTTCTTCTGCAACAAGCATCGCGATAGAGTCTCCCGACACTATCCCAATTCTTGCTCTCGCTCTTGTGCTTCATAGCGAACCCAAACTGACAATTTCCTCTTCAATCCCAGGCTCAAAGATCCGTCGACGAAATACAAGCCCTTTCCTCCCGTCAAGCTCGCCAACCGTCAATGGCCCGACAAGACGATTGAGAAAAGCCCCAGGTGGCTTGCAACAGATCTGCGCGATGGAAACCAGTCTCTCCCCGACCCAATGGCACGTCTACCTACTCCTTGTCCTCTCGTAGTCTCTCGCCAGGCGCGCTAACACGATGTGTCTCGAATAACAGAACGGCGAACAGAAGTGGCGCTACTTCAAGATGCTGTGCGACATAGGCTATAAGGAGATCGAAGTCTCCTTCCCCTCGGCCTCTCAGACCGACTTCGATTTCACGCGCCGCCTCATCGAAACCCCCGGGGCCGTTCCCGACGACGTATACCTCCAGGTCCTCTCCCCCTGCCGCGAGGACCTCATCAAGAGGACGGTAGAGTCCCTCAAGGGCGCCAAGAACGCCATCGTCCACATTTACCTCGCCACAAGTCCCTGTTTTCGAGAGATTGTTTTCGGATTCTCCGAGGACGAGAGCGTCGAGCTCGCCGTGCGATGCGCCAAGCTCGTGCGGTCGCTGACAAAGGACTCCAATGACCCCGCGTACGCGTCCACGAACTGGCAGTTCGAATTCTCTCCCGAGACTTTCTCCGACACTTCGCCAGAGTTTGCCCTCCGGATCTGCGAGGCCGTCAAGGCTGCTTGGGAGCCCACCGCGGAGGTTCCCATCATCTTCAACTTGCCCGCCACGGTGGAGCTTGCTACGCCCAATGTTTTTGCCGACCTCGTCGAGTCGTTCTGTCGAAATATCACCGAGCGGGAGAAAGTTGCCGTATCGCTCCATTGTCACAATGACAGGTAGGTTTCGAAGCCTTTGGGAACCCTCCCAAATCTTTACAATTCGATCCTTGCTAACGTAGAACAGAGGCTGCGCCGTGGCCGCGACTGAGCTGGGACAGATGGCTGGCGCCGACAGAGTCGAGGGTTGTCTGTTTGGAAACGGCGAACGTACAGGTACGCCGTGATCTATGACTTGTGCGCCAACCCGCTCCACGAGACTAATATTAGAAAGGAAACGTCGATCTCGTCACGCTTGCTCTGAACCTCTACACCCAGGGCGTCAGTCCCCAGGTCGATTTCTCCGACATCACCAGCGTCATCGCCATGGTCGAGGAATGCAACAACATCCCAGTCGCGCAGCGCGCACCATACGGTGGCTCCCTCGTCGTCTGTGCCTTTTCGGGATCCCACCAGGACGCCATCAAGAAGGGCTTCCAGGTCCGGGAGAAAGAGGGCAAGAAGCACGAGGACTACTGGCGGCTTCCCTACCTCCCTCTCGACCCTGCCGACATCGGCCGTACTTACGAGGCCGTCATCAGAGTTAATTCTCAGTCCGGCAAAGGAGGCGCTGCCTGGGTCATCTTGCGCCGCCTCCAGCTCGACCTGCCTCGCGGTCTGCAAGTGGCCTTTTCCAAGGTTGTACAAGCAAAGGCGGACGGTCTCGGACGGGAGCTGCTCCCGGAGGAGATTACGGAGCTGTTCGAGCAGACTTACTACCTCCGCGAGAACCCCAGATTCACGATCGTCGATTACAGCATCAACCCCGATCGGTCGCAGAGCCCGGCGCCGCCCGCGCCCGGCAAGACGCAGGACACCAAGAACCTCAAGAGAGTCTTCGATGGTGTCGTTGCGATCGACGGAAAGGAGTACAGGCTTCGCGGACGTGGAAACGGTCCCATCTCCAGCTTGGCTGACGCTCTGAGAGGTGTTGGTATCAACCTGGATGTTGAGGACTACAAGGAGCACGCCATCGGTGCCGGCCGCAATGTCAAGGCCGCAACGTACATCGAGTGCACGGCCACCGGCACCAAGCAGAAGTACTGGGGTATCGGTATTCACGAGGATGTGGTCCAGAGTTCCCTGATCGCTCTCCTGAGTGCCGCCAGCAACGTAGGTCCTTCAACAGGTGTGGATATGGCTGTTCTTCCTTTGTCGCTAACAGATTCTTGATAGTTTGTTGGCAGCCGTCCCGGAAGCCCGATTCTCGCCAAGCCGATCCCGACACGGTCTCTGAGCCAGGAGCTGGACCTCAACGGAGCGAAGGGAACCAACGGTGTGCCCCAGGAGACGCCGAGCATCATCTCGACCCTGGAGGAGAAGGCGAACGGCATGTAAGAGGATGGATGCACAAATTGTGGCATGGAGATGAGCTGGAACACATGAAAAGTTTTGCTTGAGATGCATTTTCGGCGACGCCAAAAACTGGGACACGAGAGGAAGATGATGACCAACGTGATCGTCGGTTGGTATTCGCATGGCTGTCAAGCTCGTTACTACGAGGCTATGATGGTCCTATTTCAGTTAGTTTGTAGGTATTTGGATGTGATTGTCTACCATAAATGAATAAAAGCAGTCGATTGTGCACGGTTGGTTTCTGTGCAACTCTTGATTACTGTGCAACTCTTGATTAGAGGGTCCAAAGCGGAAGAAGCATCGTATTCGGCGATTGCACGGTAGTCAGATGCTCGGCTCCGGCTGCCTGGAAACAAGGAAAAAAGGTGACGTATGACTCGGGGGCTCGGATGCTGTTACCCAACCACAAACCGATCAGGACAGCACCAGATACGGGGGCCAGCAGCCTTACGCACTGCTCTCTGGGTAGGGTGAGAAAGACACGGGCAGGCAATGCAAGGCAAGGCAGCGGGCGGGCGGCTCGTCTCAAGCTTGGCCTATCCTGCCTAGTAGGCACCTTCGGGCAGCTTGTCCACGGACCAAGGGGAGAAGAGCGGCTTGTTCCATGAGACGAGCACCGGCTCAGGTTCTTCTTCCCTCTTCCTGCTTGGCTCGAAACGAGGGGCAGCTCTCGTCTTTGAGATGCTGCATGAGGGTTCAAAAAAACCGGCACAGGCCGACCGACTGAACCTCCTGTCTGCCGATATCTAGACAGATGGTATTTCACTTGTACGCATGCACTCACTTCTCTGCGACCCGCGCCGAGACGCAACGCAGGGCAGGGCGGCCCAGCAGCAGCAGCAGCCCCAGGTGCTGCTGGAAAATGTGAGTCCCCTTCCATACGCTTTCCTTGCTCGTTCGCCCTTTGTGTGGGGTGTGTCTCGTACCGTTGGGGGTTTAGCCTCACCGTCTGGTTGGTGCGATGGACATCGATGGGGGGGAAGGCAGGATGGGTAGAAGACTTTCCAGAAAATAACACGGTATCATGAGGTACGGGGTCTCGGCAAAACAGCTGACCTGAGGGAAAAGTACTGAAAGATGAGTCCGTAGCAGAAGCCTCGTCCAGGCAGACGAGCCGGTACGTAGACATGGTCGGGGCTTTGCACTGTGCAACAGAGATCGGGACGGGACCGGGACCGGGACCTGATGCCGCAATAGGAAAGGAAAAAAACAATGTCCCGCATCCATCGTTTCCTTCAGATTGTTGACTGTTGACGTTGCCAAGCGGCATCTGTGCCTGTGTCCTATGTGTTCGAAAGAGAATGGAGAGAAAATAATGAAATTACAGAAATTTGGGTGTCGGCAGAAGCCGTAAAATTTTCTCAAGAAGTGACCCTTTCTCGTCTTCTGCCAACTCCGGGAACATCAGGAAAAGAGTACTAGAGGAGGCACCTTGGAAGCAGACAGAAACAACCCCTCCTCCTTTTTTTTTTTTTTCTTTTTCCCCCCCTCAGAACCCTTCTCCTTCCCCACACTCATTTGGACGCCCTTTTTGTTACTCCCACTTTTTCCCAGAAAGGCACCTTAGGTAACCCAGACAGACTTTCGCGGGCACTGTTGGAGTGGCGGCTCGGTTGCTTCCAGGCATATTGAACGACGCACTGTATTGGGTGGTCTCAGCCAGTGCCTGCCAGTTCAAAGAAAGAAACCTGGATGGAACCTAATTACCTTACCTGCCTTACCTTTGGGTACCTTAGATCGGTTGCCACCACAGGTGGGGTCGGGTTATGTATTATGCAAATTCTTATTCTCTAGTCTACCTAGCGGGGACCTCCCTATATGGGGTCCTAGTATAGGTCCTAGTGTAGCGTCGTGTAGCAATCTGCCCGCCTAAAAAATAAGAAAAAAATATATTATCCTTAATGCTACTTCTTATTATATAACTATAGCTATTTTTAAATTTCGAAAAGAGTAGTATATTACAAACCGTCTCGTTATAAAACTATTGCTATAAAACTATACTATCCTCCTATTTTATAATACCCTTTTATTAGGTTGGTATGCGATTTATTAGTTTATAAAAAATAGATATTTATATAAACTTAGGATATAAAATTAAAATATAAAAGCTACTTTATTCTATATAGTTTTATTTTTATCTATATCTATAAAGGCTATTAGGTTATCTATTCTAATATTTACTAGGGAGTTATTAAGAATATTATATTACTCTAGTAGTTAGAAATAATTTATATTACTATTATTAGCTAAATTAGAGTACGTGTATTTATTTAGTTAGATATAGTATTATTATTATAAGTCTAAGTAGTATAATTATGTATTATAATATAGCTATTATTCTAGAGTTAGATAGAATATTATAATATTATATTACTATTAGTTAAATTATTTATATTAAATAGGTTATAATTATTAATTAGGTTATAAGTTACTAACTTATTACTAGTTAGGTTAGGCTTATTATTAATAATACTAGGGTCCTATAAGATAGTATTATTATTATTAATTATAATAGTCTAGCTATTATTTAGGTTAGGTTTATTATATATTTCTCTAACTTATTATAGAATTAGGAGATTATTATAAACTAGTTTAGCTCTAACTTTATTAAGTAGAGTAAATATATTTAAAATAATTTAGATAGTTTAACTTTTATTTAGAGATTATTTTCCTTTTATAAGTAGCTTACTTTTATAAATTACTACTAAGATATAGATATTAGTATTTCTTAAGTTATTTTTCTATTTTAGGGACTTATTGATATATTTATATACTAAGTAGCTTAACTAGTTCTTATTCATAATAATTAATTCTAAGATTTTATTATTAAGTATATTATAGATTAATAGTTTCTTAGATAGTAAGAGTATAATATATTTATAGTTATAATTAAAAACTTCTATAATATAGTTAAGTATAGCTTATTAATTAGGTCAGTAAGTATTATTATTAGGTATAATAAATTTTAATTCTTAATAGTATTTTAATCTAAGTTCCGTACTAGCTAATAATAGAACCTATATAGATTTTTTAGATATTAGATTATTTTCTTAGATTAAATAGGCTTAGTTATACTTATATTTAGCTCATAATATTTATATTTTCCCGCTTTAATACTTGTTTTTATATTATAATTAGTAGTATTCTAATTAGGAGTATTAGAGATAATATTAATACTATCTTAGGTGTCTCTAGTATTATATTTAGAGAGTTACTATTATTAATACTTTAGTTCTATTAATACTTATATTAGTTATAATTATCTTTTATACGATTCTTATTAGTAATAAAAGCGGTCTATTTATCCTTACCTATATAGTTATAGATATCCTCCTATAGGGAAATATCTAAGCTAGATAAGGCTAACTCTATATGAGTATTAGGGTTACTTATAGTATTATTACTTATTTTATCTTATAGTTTCTTAATTCCCTTGATTATAGTAATATTAAGTATAGCTTCCTTAGGTTTACTATTATTAATATACTCCTTTCTAGGCTTAGTAGTCTTATTAATAATTATTCTTATTAGGTTATTATTTATTAGGTTTATTAGTAACTAGGTTATTCTTACTCTTACTAAGGTTAGGTATATTAGCTATAGTATATATTATATTGTCGGATAACTATCCTGCGCAGGTAATAGTACTAGAAAGATAGGGTTCTTCCGTAATACTATAGTTATTCGTGATATCTAACTATCGTAGGTTTGGTGGTTACGATAGCCATATGGGCAGTCCTTGCATATAGGGTCCTAGCCCTCCTATTAGCTGAATCGGCGTAATAGGTAGGTCTAAACGGCCCGACGTGGCGCTAGTCGGGTTAGCAACGAACCGCCGACTAGGCTTCTAATACTAGCAGTCTTTTATTACTACTAGTACCTACCCCATAATAGCCTATATTCATCGAGATAACTACTAAATAGTACTACTTATAAAAGGGGCCTAAATAGCCTAATAACTGCAGATCCCCCGGTATGCTATATATCCCTAGCTACTATCGAACGACCTACCCCTCTATCCGTATCATCGCCTTGTTATTATTAATAAGCTATTAGAAGGTTTTATTCGGCGTTAACTTCGTGAGTCCGTCGGCTGGGTTATTATTACTATAGATCTAGTAGATCTCTATAATCTCGCGGCGCTTATATAACTACTATAGCGCTATTATATCGATTATAAGGCGCTTTTCTTTTGTTATACCTAGCTTAACGAGGCACTCGTATAGCGAATACGAGTTAGTATAAATAATAATCGATATTAATAGTAGATCTAGTCGATCGGAGACCTTTTGGAGGGTTGTTGCGATTATATAGGCTATATCGATACTAGCAACTATGCTATAGATCTCCGAGGCTAGCATGCTGCAAGTAACGCGTTTTAACTTCGTTAAGCTATAGTGGATAACGTTACTGTTAACTTCGAACGTATTAATAGTCTCATTATTATTAGTCTTATTAGCTAGTATAATAATAAAGCCTAGTTATAATAATAAGTTATCGTTATTAGCGAAAGATCTATCGATAAAAACAAATAGTTTCGCAGTAGCGAGGTTAAGCAGGATAAAACTAAGGCCTCTATCGAGGGATTGCAACTACTAGAGTATTTACTAGTTGAGGATTCTGACGTTATTAACTATGGGGTTTTGCTATTATATAGCGATAGATAGGTTGAAATAAGCCTCGGGTTAGCAAATTAATGCGATATACGCGCTATAGGCGCGTTATTTAACGTATTACTGCTTTCGGATAGCTTCGTTAGCAGAGGGGTCGATAGGGTGTAACTTAAGCCCTTGGTCCTTTTGGCGGAGGGTAAGGGTATTACTATTATCGATCGTTACGATCCTACTATTAAATATAAGGGGGTTATTAATAGCGAGGGTCTGCTTAGGTTTAGCTAAAAAGCCGGCTTTGGTTAATTTAGCCTCCTTAAGGGCGGAAAACGCGTCGTTTAATAGGCCTAATATATCGTTAGTTTATATACCTATAATAGCGAAAGATAGGTTATTTTTTATTAATATAAGCAGGCAGGGGTTAAATAATAAAGTCTCTATCTTAAGCCTCTCTTTATAGTAGTAGCTATATATAGCCTACTAATAGGTGCTAGCCTCGGCAATACTATAGAGGGGTTTCACGACCTCTATAATAATATTATTAGGGTATTTACCCCGTATTTAGGCGGGGATTTTAGCGAGGATAGGGCGGGTGAGATAGGTAGTAGACTAGATATAGGCTTAGGTGATATTATAGATCTAAAGGGTTTTACTATTAGCTAATAACGATAGGGCGATTATAAGGATTAGCTATTAACTAGCTCTTTAGATTATAGGGGCTTAGGTTAAAATAGCCTCTTTATTATTATTAGTATAGCCTTGAATAACGAGTCTCGACTTTTCATAGGGCTAGGTTATCTTATCCTTAACCTCGTTAATAATATAGGAGCGGAAGATCCGGATCCTACTATAGCGGGCAGGGTTATACCTAACGAAGTTAAATATGCCTCGTTTAATAAGGGATTCGATCTCTTATCGGGTCGACTACTTAAAAGGCTCTCTAGGGGTTATAATCACGCTATTATTATATAACTTAATAGCGAGGTTATAGTTAGATTGCTCTTTAGCGGATAGGAAGGTCTTATTAGTAGTAGTAATATCTATTTTAGCGAGGAGTATAGTTAAAGTCGGACCTAGCGCTAGGTTATAGCGGGGCTAGCCTCAGCGCTGTGGTGGGGCGGGGGCTATATTATTAGTAATAATAATAGTATCGTAGACTTCCTTAGTTACCCCGTGGGGGTTTGCAATCCTATTATTATTACTATCGGGTTCTATTAGTAGGTTAGTTAACTAGTAGTAAGGTTTAATAATAGTTAACCGGAAGGATTTCAGCCCGTTAGGTAGTTAAACTATATATTTATAGCTATTATTAGAGATAAGCTAGTAAGGGCCCTTCTAGCTATCTTTTTCGCGCTATATTCTAACTTCTAACTAGAGAGGTAGGCTTAATATGGGCTCGGTTATGGGGCTATTTCTGGTTATGATAGCCTCGTTAACCTAATAACTAGCATAGAGTTAGCAGATCTTATTAATAGCCTTCTATATAGCTTAGGTATATTATATAATTAATAGCAAGGGTGCTAAATCGTCCGTTAGGTGCGGGTAGGCTCCGAATACTAGTAGGGTTAGTATTAGGCCGTCGGGCCTGGCGATATTATTAATAGCTTTTATAGCTATTTAGAGGGCGACGTCGGGGTTAGCAGAGGGATCTTCCGCCTAGATAATTTCGTAAGCCTAGCGTAATAGCTTATAGTATTATTTAACCTTCCTAATGCTATTATAAGCCTTAACTAGGACCTCTTTTATAGAGATCGCTATCCTTTGTATAAATTAGCGAAATTCAGTAGATCAAAAGGAGGTACTAGCATTAGTAACTATCTAGTCGGGTAGGCCCTAGTATATATCGATCTAGCAGAGCCAAAGGGTCTGCTATATAGTTTTAGTAGATATATCCTTTATGAAGCGTACTGCGTTAAACGTAGTAGCTATATTAATAACATAGAGGGTAGGGTAGTTGCTATTAAGATATATAATATTAATAACGACCTCGTAGTTAAAATTGTAGTCGTCTTTTATTATAAACTTAAACTAATAGGGGCTGCTGCTATAGAGTTAGTAGTAGTAGCAAAACTTCGTTAACTTATTGATAATATTAATATTAATAGAGTAGCTAGCGCGCTAGAGGACTTTATAGAGTCGTTAGATAGATAGGTAGCTAAAACGATAGTAGATATAGTATAATTCGACGTTAGTGAGGTTATAACTTATAATAGCCTCTTCCGGGTTAGTTATAAACTATGAGTAGCCCTATAGTTATATAACTAGGGTCGTGAGGTCGTTACGAATGAGTTAGTTAGCGATATTATCGAATTTTATGCTAAGTCGGTCTATATTATAAAGGGATAATAAGAAGGGGGTATTTATTAGCATTATGTAGAAGGTTATATCGCTAAAAGGAGTTATAATAATTATTATTCCGAGGGATTTAATAGGGTTAGCGCTGCTAAAGCAGATCGAGGCTGCCCTAGCTATAGAGGGGTCGAGTTAGTAGTTAACCCTCTTTTATAGGGCTAGAAACTACAGGTAACCTCCAGTTGAATACCGGGCTGCGCTAGAGTCGGGGATAATCCCTCTAAACGTAGTTAACGAGTAATAGTTAGTAATATAGATCGCAACGGGGTTATTATTTTTATTAATTAACGCGTTATAAGAGGGTTTAACGCGGTTAATTATATAGAGGGTCGACTAGTTAGCTAAGCGGGTTATCACGTTACTGCTATTAACCGAGGTGGGTTAGTTAAAACAAGTAGTAGTAAGGAAGGCCTCGTTATTAGTGCTATTAACCTCGTTGCTATCGTCGTTAATTAATAACGACTAGTAAAAGAGGTTAATAGGGTCGTTAGCAGCAGAGGGGTTAGCTGCAGTAGCTACGAGGTTTTCGATGCCCTCATACCACGCTAAAAACTAGTAATATTTAGCGGGGTTAGCGTTGTTTTAGACGTATTAGCTGCTCTTAAACTTACTATAGGCCTTATAGCGATCGTCGTTAGTATATTTCGTCGACTAATAGCTAGGTTTGCTATAAACGTAGCACTTTTTAGCTCTTGCTATGTTATTGAAGCTATTGCTAGCTATATAGTTAAGGCTATTGCTAGCCGTACGGGGTCTAAAACGATTCTTTCGGCTATTGCTATAGTAGGTATAGTCGGTCTAATAAACCCTATTCCTATCGTTATTTTTAGTAATATATTAGGCCGTGGGCTAGGTTATTATTAAAATAGCTAAATATAACTAGCTAAGGACCCCTTCTATTAATTTAGTAGGGTTAAAGAGGTAAAGATAGTACTCTTCGACCTCTTAATAGGCGTTAACGATATAGTCCTATAGGATGAGATTAGAGTAGTAAGCTAGCGGTAAGGCTTATTAGACTTTAGTTATATAGTTAACGAGGATCTCTAAGCACTCTATCCTCGTTTTAGAGGGGTTATTACAGATAACCTAGGTTAATATAGCCTAGCGCTACTCCATTAGGTAGGCCTAGCGGGTATTATAGGATTCGAAGTAGTTGCGGAGTTTCTTAACTATAGCTAGGAGGCTTAACTAGGCGCTGCTAAGTCGGTCGAAGTAGTAATCGCAGGCTTAGCCCTTTAGTATGAGGGGGAGGGTGCTAGCAGCTTGTAATTGCTGGATCCCGACCTTCTCGTAGATATCCCGAAAGATAGTTAATTTCGCCTCTAATATATCGTATTTAGCGCTGCTATACTTTATATTATTAGCATAAAGCTTAGCTAGATCTATTAACTGCTTTAGTATAGCTAGGAGGCTATTATAGCCTATATCCTAGTTATTGTTATTAACTACGCTATCTCCGCTAGTAGGCGTGGTTTTTACTAGCGCTATCGTGGGAGGGGTCTATAACTACGGGGTTCCAGCTTAGGCGAGGCTCTCATCAGGCCTCGTAAGATAGGGCAGGCGTATAAGCATAACTAGTACTAATATCTTATAGATAAACGTTAGGTTATTAGCAAGGTATCGTGGGAAGTTATCTATATAGGTATCTAACTAGGCTTAGCTCTAGTAATAGAACTTAGGTCTATTTATAGCCTTAATAAGCCTAATAGAGATTATTCTAGCTACTAGATTAACCTATACTCTATAGCTAATAACGTGGTCTTTAAGGGCCTTCCTAAGCTTCTAGTTAGCTTTGCTAAATAGTTTAGTAGTCTAGCTAATAAAGTTATATAAGAACTCGCGCTAGAAGGCTTAGCTAGTATTCTTATTAATCTTATAGACCTTAAGTTAATAGCCTATCTACGTATTTACCTATTTAATAGATATATTAGGAATATTATTACTTTCCTTATCGATCTCGAAGACCTTGCCCTATAGGTTAGGCTAGATAATGCCCTTGAGCTAGGTAGGAATAGGGATATTGCTATAGATAGATCCTTAGATAGATCTATTATAGGTAGTAGGAGGAGGAGGAGGGGGGTTGCTACCCGGCTCAGCGGTTGGGGTAGCTATCGTAAATAGAGTGGAGGAGGGGGGGGGGGGGTATAGTATGCGTTATTTTCACGATATTATAGCTTTTCGTATCGAGGTCGTCGTATATAGGCGCAAAGCAGCCTAGATATTATCGCTATAGTCGTTTACTCAACTAGTCGTTATATATAGGCGCAAAGCAGCCTGGATATTATTAAATAGTTATTATAGTAGCCCGTAACGGTTATTTCAATCCCTCTATTAGTAGTAGTGATATTAATAGCGGAGACGTCTCTTCTAACGTAGGTAGTAATAAACCTTGCTAATCTATAGTAACTCGAGTGGTTATAATAGTTAAGTTAACTACTAATTAGTATTAGATAACTATCCTGCGCAGGTAATAGTACTAGAAAGATAGGGTTCTTCTATAATACTATAGTTATTCGTGATATCTAACTATCGTAGGTTTAGTGGTTATAACGGCTATATAGGCAGTCCTTGTATGTGGGGTCCTAGCCCTCCTATTGGCTAAATCGGTGTAATAGGTGGGTCCGAACGGCCCGACGTGGCGCTGGTCGGGTCGGCGACGAACCGCCGACTGGGCTTCCAATATATATACATTATTATTTATATATAATATTATATAAAATAGAGAGTTTAATTTAAAGTTAGTAAGCGAGGGACCTATTAACGAATTTATATAGGAGTAAGGAAGGAATTTAGAGGAAATAATAGATTTAGCGAATTTAAATAATATAGCTTTATAATTAAAAAGGAATTATATAGGGAGAGTAGGTATAAAGGTTCTAAGTATTGAATTCGTTTTAATTTATAGAAAGCTCATAGGAGTTAGAAAGTATCTCTACCTAGTTAGGCTATCTATTTATAAGATTCTGAGTTATAAATTTAAATAAGGTATTTAATAACTAGTTTATTAGTTTATATTATAAAGATATATCTATCTAAAGTATCTACTATCTATATTTATTACCTAATCTAGTAAGTTAGACTAGGTATTAAGTTATTCTAGCTTTTATAATATAGGATTATATAACTTATTAGGGAATAGTAGTTAGAATTATTAATCCCAAGTATAATAGTTATTTCCTAAAGATATCTATTAATAATACTAGTTCTAGATAGTTAATAGATATAATATTATATATCCTAATATAGTCTAGTAGTTAGAGTTAGTATACTAGTTATCCTACTCGCTCTAATATTATATATAGCCTAGCGTATTATTATTTATATTTCTATCTACGGGAATTAGCTTAGGGGTTTAAGTACTTATAATATAGTTTTAATATAACTCTCTATTTCATTTTAAAAGATTTAAGTAATTATTTCCTATTATCATAGGACTTAATATATATTACTACGATTATTATTATATTATATACTTATAATTAACTATATAAGCTAGCTAGAATTTAATTAATATAACTAATAATGAGTTTTATAATATTATTTAGAGTAAAACTAAGTATAACCTTATTAGGAGTTTATCCTATAGTTATAGATTTAAAGTTATTAATTTCAAATCATAATCTAGGTAATACCTTATCCTATATATTAGGATTACTTATAGCTATAATATAAATCTATAAGGCGGACTTAACTATCAGATACGTTTGCTCGCTTTATTTATTAGTTTATAGACAGTAAGCTATAGACTATAATAGCTTTATTCCGAGTTATATCTATATATATTTCTATATATTAGATAGAAATTTCAGATCTTAGTTACTTAGTATAATTTTAAGGAGACCCTAGTTATAATAGAGTAAGAAGTCTAGTAATCTATCTACTTATTACTTAGTAGTATTAGGTTTTCTCCTAGGTATTAAGCTAATGTATTTAGAGAATTTATTAGTAACTAATATAATATAATTATATCTATTTCTTATTATAAGTAAGCTTAGGATAAAGTTAATAGTAATTATATAATATAAGTATAGGGGTAGTAGAATTAGTTATATACTACTATACAGTTAGTAAGTATAGATATTATATTTTAAGTATTTAGGATATCCTATAAGAAATTATTTTAGTTATTAGGTGAGGTATAGGATAAAATATCCTACTAGGGAGTAAAGTAACTTATTATATCCTATATAATTATTACTATAAATAATATAGAAGATATCTACCTAGTAGTTCTATAGAATATATGATTAGTAATATATACCTAACGTCGTTTTCTATATAAAGCTATTATATATATAAAAAGGTAAGTTAGCTCTATTATTATATTCTAGGGCTAGGTTCTTTTATATTATATCTAAGATAGGCTTTAATACTAGGTTAGATTAATATCTATTAGCTATGTTCTTATTGAAGTCGGGGTTAATACTAAGTAATATTATATTAGTACTATTTTAAGTAGCTAGTAGGGTTAGATCTAGTATATATTTATTTATTATTAGGTGCTATAGCTAGTATAGGGCTAGATTATTATTAGTAATAAATATAGATTATACCTATACTTATATAACCTATTCCTTAGGTATATTATTAAAAAGAATATTAAGTCTACTATAGTTAGGTTCTAGGTTATTATTACCCCTATTAGTTAGTAGCTAAGATAAGGCGTTAGGGATAATATACTCTTTACTAGTCTTATGAATAATAACTAGTTTAAACTAGCTAGTATATTCTATAGCTCTTATTAATTTCTTATTATTAGGACCAGCTATTACTATTAATATAATATTAGTACTAGTTATTACTATAAATATAATATTAGTTTATCTTAATAATCTAAGAATAGCTAAATAATTAGTAATAATATATATTAGGTATTAAGAAGCTATAATCTACTACTTATACCTCTTTAGGACTTGAATAAATCCTAAGGTCTCTATATTAGTTATCTAATGTATTTTCTTAATATAAGAGAGCATTTATAATAAGTAGGAGATTAGTTAAATAGTAGTTTAAGCTAGTATTATTATTACTTTTCCTTAGTTATCTATTATATATTATAGAGTATTAGTGTTAATATTATGTATTATTACTCTAATCCTAGTAGCTAATATATTAAAGCTAATAAATAATAATCTAATTACGTTAAAGTAGTAGACTTTAGTATATTATAATAAAGTAGTCTTAACTAATTTGAATAATAATTATTTTATATTAGTTATAGCTAGGTTGATTATTAATACCTAGTTTTTCTATCTAGGGTCTTTACTAGTAATATAGAGACTATCCTTATTTATTTGTTATTTAAGAAGTTTAGTTTTATATTATTTGAGTAGTTTAATAATCTCTATATATCTAGGGATATTATATTAGAAGTAACTTTAGAATCTAATAGGTATTTCAAGGTTATATAAGGTTAATAGACACTTAATTTACTTTAATATATCTAGTTTCTCTATAGTTATAGCTAAACTAAGAGCGTTAATATACTATCCTAGTAACATTATACTAGGGAAGGCGATATAAGTTTTAGAGGGTCTAATACTAATATTTCTTAGTCTAAGGAGTAATAATAGTTACTATAAGTTAGCTAGGTATTCTTTATATGTCTTAGATATAAAAACTATATTATTATAAAAAGACTATATACTAGTGTTATTAAATAAGATATCTATTTATTATTAGATATAGGCATTAGAACTCTTATACCCTATAATTATATAGTTAAAAGTATATTAGCTATTAGGAGTAATAATTATAAAAGCGCTATCTAATTCTAGATAAACTCGCTATTAGTAGTAGAATAAACCTATAACTATAATATATTTTTTATCTTTTATTATAGCTATAAAATCGTTTTATAATTATATAGGGTAGCTATTAGGTAGAGTAATCTTATTTAGAGCTTAGATATTAATAACTATATATCCTTTCTTCTACGTCCTATTCACTTCGCGCTAAACTATAAATACGAGAAATAAGAATAGTACCTATTTTATTATATAGTATAACTATCCCTATTATAATAACTTTATTATTATATTTTATACGACTTTGCGCTTGGGTATACTAATATTATAGATCTTTTAGGTTTTAGAGAGCTAGTTTTCCTAATTAGATTTTAATAATACTCAGAGATATTAGTTCTATAGAAGGTTAATAAAGCTAGTATTTTAGAATATATTAGTAAACGTATCTAAAATTTATAAAAAGCTATTAGCTCTATTATTACTATTATAAACTATTATCCCTAGGATATATTTATATATTATTTCTAAGTTATTAGCTTTAAGTAGCTTAAAACTAGATAAGTATTCTCTAAAGAGTCTATTAGGTATAGTAATACCCGCACTTACTACTATATCTACTATATCTTTAGCAATGTTTTAGTATTATACTTTGTTATTAAGTAATACTAATATCATAACTCGTGCGTTATAATGGATAAAGATAGGTTCATTAGACTTAGACCTACCTTAATTTCAGGTCACGTGACCGCTAAGTCACGTGATCTCTAAGCAACTCTTTAGCTTTCTAGGGCTACGCTAGCCTATAGTTAGACTTTTCTCTTCTTTAATATAGAATCTACTTAATATAGCGTAATTAAAGTATATTAACCTTTGCTTATTTACTATTTATAATACTATTCTATATTTATCTATTAATTCTCTAGAGATAGAAGTATAATATCTTAACTAATTATTATTACTCCTACTTTATTAATTAACTAATATAAGTATAGTATCTAACTGAGCGCTAAGCTAACTAATCAATACTCTAATTAATCTAAAATTAATTAATACGCCCCCTCTACCCTATTACTAATATATTAAATAAGTTATAACTAGCTAGCTATAGTTATAAGGCTATAACTATGCTTATACTTAATATTAGAAAGCTCCTAGAGCCTTATATTAAGGCCTTTTAATACTAATATACTACGCTACCTAATTATAATACCCCGCTATAAGAAGACCTAAAGGTCTTTAACCTAAATAAACCTATATAAGAATAGCTTATTAAAGGCCTATTTATAGACCTCGATATAGAGAGATATAAGAGCCTAGCTTAAAGCGTTGTTATTAACTTATAGAAATTCCCTAACCTCGTCCTTATTAATTATAACTACCTAGGCGAGGGTTATAAGATTACTCTTATTCTTAATAATATAATATAGTTATTCTAGAATAATCTAAACTTAACTCTTACTTAGATTTAAAACTAGCTTATAAAGAGAGCTACTCAAGGTACTAAGTCTTAAGCCTTATATATTAGATATATTACTATAAGTAATAACCTTTATATGCTCTTTAATACTACCCTTTATTTAGAATATAAGAATTATGAGCTTTAGGAGCGTTTAATAATACCTATACTATAAGTGATACTATTGAATAATCTACTATACTTAAGCGCTATTAAGAAGAGTATAACTAGGCTTAATATGATACTACTATTATTACTAAGGAATAGGATAAGGCTTAAGATACTAATAAAGCCCTGCTTTAGTATTTTAAGCGTAATATAATAATTACCCTACTCTCTATAAACCCTCCCTCTAGTGATTATAGCGTAGCGCTTTAAGCGATCCTTAATTAAATATTATACCTTAAGAGATAGGCTTTTTCTAGCTTGCAGCTTGCCCTTATTGATTATTAGTAACAATAATACCTAGACTACTAAGATACTTAAGGTCCCTATTTTTATAATTACTAAGAGTATTAATTCTAAGTACCTAAAGTTTAATACCTAGCTCTTTTATATTGAGATATGCTTTAATAATAGAGAGTATTATAATAAATCTTAATACTTTAAGTATATACTCTTATGCCTCAGAGGAACTACTTCTAATATCTTATCCCCCCTCCTCTTAAGTAACCTATTTTAAATTACTGTAGTAAAATAACTTATTAATAAGCTAAAGGGTACTTTTATTAACTTAATTTAATATAATAAGGCTTAGATAAAGCTTAATACCCTTATTATTTTATTTAAGAATATCTAGATTAAGTAGGCTATATTTATTAAACTTACTTATAAGGCTAAGCTTTTAGAGTTTTAGTAATATTAGAAGTTCTATAAGAAACTACCTACCTCTCTCTAGAACTAATACTCTATTTATTATATAAATAGCGCTCTTAACTTTTAGGATTATATTACTTAGGTCTATACTATAGCTTATATTATAATACCCTCTAATAACTATCTAGCTAACTAAATTACTATATAAAGCTCTATCTTAGTAGCTTATGCTAAATCTTCTAGTAGAGGGAACCCCTATATATAAGCCTATACTAACTAGGACTAAATCCCTAAGGCCTTATATAAGAAGCTCTATAACTAGAGCGCCTATTTTATCTATAGTAATACTAGCTATACCTCATAGGACTACCTCTATAAGAGGGCTAGAGCTATTATAAGTATTACTAAGCTTATTAAGGCTACTAATAATAACCTAGAGCTAATAGAAAACTACATCCCTTAGTAAAAATAAACTCCTTATTAGGGGAGGACTAAAGACATAAGTAATTAATAATAATATCTATTAACTTATAATAACTAATGAGTAATAAACTACTAGAGAAAGTGTTAGTTCTAATTTATAGTAAACATAATATTTACCTTAGAGCCCTTTTTAATACTAGAGCAAATAGGTATGCTTTTATAAATACCTATATAACCCCTTTATTAAGGGATTTTTATTATATTAAGTATAATAAGTTATAATACCCTATCCTAGCTACTAGATTTAATAGAGAGCTACTAAATACTATAACTAAGATATATATTACTTATATATAAGTAGACTACTAAGAATTAATATAAGTACCCCTCTTCTAACTTAATATAGGGAGGTATAACCTTATTCTTAGCTACCTATAGTTTAATTACTATAATATTAGCATAGATATATACTATTAGCGCTTATAATAGCCTAGTAATACCCCTATAGCTTGAGACCTCCTTAGAATAATTATATAAGACTCTAAAGACCTCCTCTAACCTATTAAAATTAGTATCAAGTATTAACGTAATATGGAATGCTATTAAGCTATATTTAAAGCTAAGAAATAGCTATATAATACTTAAAAAGCTATAAGAAGTAAGATAAAGATCCTTATAAAGATCTTATAATAAGGCTATATACTTAAAAACTTAGGATACAATAATAACTTATAGAAGATAGATATAGTATTAAAAGGTATATTAATAGTTAACTAGACCTAGTAAGTGCTATATTAGAAGCCTAGACCCCTTACCCCTAAAGCGTAATAAGAAAAAAAAAAGACCTTAATATAGTATGTATTAATACTATAAGGTTTAAAAGGAACCTAAAGTATACTAATATACATTAGGCTCTATATTATTATGTAAGCTTAACTTAATAATTACTAATAAATAGGAAGTAAAAGAGAAAGATATAAGCCCCTTAGAGGTTAATAAAGCTAAGAATTAATACCTAATTAACAAGAAACTCCTCTTATACCTCTAGGACTAGAGAGGTTACGTTAGTAACATTACTAGTAATATATTATCTTCTTATTACTCTTATAACTATTAAATTAAACTAGAGCTAGGTATATAAAAGTAATTAACTTTCCACTTATTATATGAATAATTATTATTAGAACTTAAGACTACTTAATAATACCTCCTTAAGAACTTAAAAAAGGGCTTTATAATACTAGGTAATACCTTGTTTATATCCCCTATATTATTTATTTAAAAAGCTAATAACTACTTATAGTTCTATATTAACTTCTAAAAGCTAAATAAATATATTAAGAAGGATTAGTACTTATTACCTCTAATTAATAAGATATTAAGCTAAATTAGCTAAGCTAAGGTATTTATAAAGATTAATATCTACTAGGCGTTCTATTAAATTCATATCTACTCTAACTTAGAAGACTTAATAGTATTCTATATCTAATATAGCTCTTATAAGTATAAAGTTCTACCCTTTAAGCTTTATAATAAGCTAGCTATATACTAATAGTATATAAATAATACCTTTATAAAATACCTGGATAATTTTTATATAGTATATATAGATAATATCCTAGTATACTTAGAGGACCCCCTCTAGTATAAGGACTATATTAAGAAGGTCCTTAACTAGCTATACTAGGTAGGGCTTTAGGCTAATATTAAGAAGTGCGAATTTAGTATAATTATAATATACTACCTTAGGTTTATTATTACTACTAAAGGGATTAGCCCTAACCCTAAGAAGGTCTCTATAGTAAGAGACTAGTAATTACTAATTATAATATATAATATCTAGTCCTTTCTCGGGTTCTATAACTTTTATTAATAATTTATTAAAGGTTATAGAAAGATTGCTTAGTTACTTACTAAGCTTATAGCTAAAGGCGCCTAGTTTAACTTTAATAATAATTATATAATAGTATTTATAATACTAAAGGAGGCTTTAGTATTAACTCCTATCTTATGCTACTAGAAGCCTAAGCTACTAACCTAAGTAGAGATAGATATTTCTAAATCTATTTATACTATTACCCTCTTCTAATAATAAACTAATAATAATCTATAGTATCTAGTAGCTTATTTCTTAAAAGCTATATTACTAATTAAGATAAACTACCTTATTTATAACTATAAGATAATAGTAATTATTCTTATATTAGAAGAATAGAGAGCTAAATTCTTAGTCATTATTTAGTATTTTAAGGTTATTATAAACTACTAACTACTACTCTACTTTATAATTAAATAGCTTCTAAATATCTACTAAGCTTATTAGTTAGATACCTTAGCTAGTTTTAACTTCTATATCTAATATTACCTAGGGTATAAAAATATATTAGCTAATACCCTCTTATAAAAAAATAAAGACCTTTAAATCTAATAAGCTATCTATAAGTTAAACTATACTTAGGTATTACTACTACTTACCTATCTATCCCTAGAGGTAATAAATAAGCTATACTAGCTGCTAGAGGGCGCTCTAAGATATTTATAATAGCTATTAATATATTTAAACTAGAAGATAAGCCAAAGGGATACCTCTTAGTTAAATAGATCCTCTAGCTTAACTATAAGCCTAATATATTAT
Organism: Colletotrichum sansevieriae; assembly: GCA_026260285.1. NCBI lineage: Eukaryota > Fungi > Ascomycota > Sordariomycetes > Glomerellales > Glomerellaceae > Colletotrichum > Colletotrichum sansevieriae. The sequence continues at coordinate 75,994 of JAOQIF010000055.1, read as the reverse complement.
TACTTGAAGCGCTAAAAATACTTATTACTACTAAAAATGAGTATCAGAAAATATAAAATAAGCTCTTAATAATAGATAGAAAGCTTATAGTACCTAAGGAAGAGGACTTATACATAAAGTTACTTTATAAGGCTTATACCTAAAAGCTTATAATATACCTAGGTTAGAATAAGACCATTAAGCTTCTAAAAGAGCGCTACTTTTAGCTCTAGCTAACTATTAATATTAAGTAATATATTTATAACTATTATATATATTACTAAGCTTAGAAGCTAAGAGATAAACCCTAGGAGAGTTAAAACCCTTATTAATACAAGATTACCCCTAGGAATATATTATAATGGACTTTATATTATACCTACCTAACTACTATAAATATAATAACATGTTTATAATAATATATTACCTATTAAAGAAGATAGTCTCCCTTCCTTATTATAAGACTATTATAATATAGGATCTCGCCTAGCTATATTATACCTATATTTTCTAGTATATAGGGTTCCCTATTATGATTATATGTAATAGGAGCCCTTAGTTTATTTCTAACTTCTAGGGCGAATTTTATAAGATATATAATATAACTATATAGCTAAGTATAGCTAGCTATATAGAAATTAGTAGATAGATAGAGATCCTTAATTAGTATCTAATTTAATACCTCTACTTCTAGATAAACTAGTTCTAAAATAACTAAAGTGAAATACTCCTTACTATAGACTTCACCTAAGTAATACTACTAAATAAAACTATAGAGCTTATACTATTTAAGATTAAATAAGGGTATTTATTATAAATAAGTTCTAACTAGGGTTAGTATATATAGAGGTTCTTAATAATAAAGGAAAAGATTAATTAGGGTAATACCTAGTAGCTTATATAAAACCTCTATAATATATAGGATATTACTAAAAGAAATATTGCTATAGCTTAATACTACTATACTTATATTTAGAAACCTACTAAGGACCCTCTACTAGATTAATTTAAAGCCTTACTACCTATTATTAAGTTTAATAATAAGCTAGAATTTAAGGTTATATAAATAACTACTAGCTAGTTATACTAAGGATAGTTATAGTATTATATTAACTAGAAAGGCTATAACTATAACCCTACTTAGTATAATACTAAAAGTTTTAAGTATACCCTAGTAGTACTATAGGATTTTTATATTACTAACCTAGCTATTATAAGACTACTAAAATACCTTTTAGCTTAGCTTCTAGCTGCTACCTAAGATAAGGACCCTGCTGCTATAGATAATAATAACGCCCTAGTATAACTATAGGAGTAGGAATGCTATTTAGGGGAATACTTATATATATAGTAGTTAATTACTATAAATAGTAATACTAATAAGGGGGGGGGTGATATTATAGCGCTAGGTTAGACCTACCTAAATTTAGGGTTATATAACTACTAGGTTATATAATCTCTAGGCGAGCTTTTAGCCTTCTGGGGCTATGCTAGCCTATAGATAGACTTTTCCCTTCTTTAACGCAGAATCTACTTAATATAGCGTAATTAAAGCGTGCTAACCTTCATCTATTTGCTATTTATAATAGTAATATTATATGCGGGCCCTTCGGGCTTAAGGGTATAGCTACCCTTTAGACGTTTTCCCCTGCGCTACGCGCAAAAGGTATAGGATATTTAGAACGAAGGGCTCTAAATATAGCTGCACTTAAGTACGTATGCCTAGCGCTATGATATCACCCCCCCTATTACTACTGCAATTATCTGCAATTGCCTACTTATAGTAGCTAGGATACTGAGTATGCCCTGCTACGCTGCGCGCGCACTTAAGCCTATACCCCTAGGGTCCCCGAGGCTAATGCGCTATAGGGACCCTATAAGCCCACGTTGAGCGCGCGCGCTGAGCGCGATTTGAATGTATAACCCTAGGGAAGTTCTGAATATAACGTTACGTGCGGGCCCTTCGGGCTTAAGGGTGTAGCTACCCTTTAGGTGTTTTCCCCTGCGCTACGTGCAAAAGGTATAGGATATTTAGAATGAAGGGCTCTGAATGTAGGTGCACTTAAGTACGCACGCCTAGCGCCGTGATACTAGCTTAGTAATAGCTTAAGACCTTCCCTAAGTAATTATATAAGATACTAAAGACCTTTTTTAACTTATTAAGATTAATATTAAGTATTAATTTAATATAAAACGCTATTAAGCTATATTTAAAGCTAAGGAATAGCTATATAACGCCTAAAAGGCTATAAGGAGTAAGATAAAGACCCTTATAAAGATCCTATAGTAAAGCTATATACCTAAGGACTTAGGATATAATAATAACTTATAGAAAATAGATATAGCATTAAGGGGTATATTAATAGCTAACTAAGCCTAGCTAATATTATATTAGAAGCCTAAACCCCTTAGCACTAAGGCTTAATAAGTAAAGAGAGACCTTAATATAATATTCATTAGTACTATAGGGTTTAAGAGGAGCCTAAAGCATACTAATATTAAATTAGGCTTTATATTATAATATAAGCTTAACTTAATAATTACTAATAAATAAGAGGAAGAAGAGAAAGGTATAAGCTTACTAGAGGTTAATAAGGCTAAGAACTAATACCTAATTAATAAGAGATTCTTATTATACCTCTAGGACTAGAAAGATTACTTTAGTAAGACTACTAGTAATATATTACCTCCTTATTACCCTTATAATTATTAAATTAAACTAGAGCTAAATATAAAGGAGTAGTTAACTTTCTACTTATTATATAAGTAATTACTATTAGAACTTAAGACTACTTAATAATCCCTCTTCAAGAACATAAAAAAGGGCTTTATACTATTATACAACGCTCTATTTATATCTCTAATATTATTTATTTAAAAAGCTAATAGCTACTTATACTTCTATATTAACTTCTAAAAGCTAAATAGATTTATTAAGAATAATTAGTATTTATTACTCCTAATTAATGAAATACTAAGCTAAATTAACTAAGCTAGAGTATTTATAAAGATTAATATCTATTAGATATTCTACTAAATTTATATCTACTCTAACTTAGAGGACTTAATAATACTCTATAACTAATATAGCTCCTATAAGTATAAAGTTATACTCTATAGGCTCTATAATAGCTTAGTAATATACTAAAAGTATATAAATAATATACTTATAGAATACCTAGATAATTTCTATATAATAATATCCTAGTTTACTCAGAGGACCCCCTCTAGTATAAGGAGTAAATTAAGAAAGTCTTTAACTAGCTATACTAAGCAAGACTTTAAGCTAATATTAAGAAGTATAAGTTTAGTATAACTATAATATACTACCTTAGGTTTGTTATTATAACTAAAGGGATTAGCTCTAACCCTAAGAAGGTCTCTATAGTAAAAGACTAGTAGCTACTAATTATAACATATAGTATCTAGTCATTCTTAGGGTTCTATAACTTCTATTATTAATTTACTATAAATTATAAAAAGATTACTTAGCTACTTATTAATCTTATAGCTAAAGACGCCTAGTTTAACTTTAATAATAACTGTATAATAGTATCTATAATACTAAATGAGGCCCTGATATTAGCCCCTATCCTATACTACTAGAAGCCTAAACTACTAACCTAAGTTATAATAAATACCTCTTAATCTATTTATACTATTACCCTCCTCTAATAATAAACAAATAATAGTTTATAATACCTTATAGCTTATTTCTTAAAAATTATATTACTAATAGAGATAAACTAGCCTATATATAACTATAAGATAGTAGTAATTATTCTAATATTAGAAGAATAGAGGGCTAAACTCTTTATAATTACTTAGCGTTTTGAGGTTATTATAGATTACTAATTACTACTTTACTTTATAATTAAATAGCTTCTAAATATCTACTAAGCTTACTAGTTAGGTATTTTAGCTAGTTTTAACTTCTATATTTAGTACTACCTAGGGTGTGAAAATATACTAGCTATTGCCCTCTTATAGAAGAATAAGGACCTCTAAACCGAATAAGCTATCTATAAATTAAACTATATATAGGTATTACTACTACGTAACTACCTATCCCTAGAGATTATAAATAAGCTATACTAGCTACTAAAAGCTACTTTAAGTAACCCTATAGCTATTATTAATACCCTAGAGCTAGAGAATAAGCTAAGAGGCTACTCCATAGTTAAATAGATCCTTTAGTTAAACTATAAACCTAATATACTATCACTTTAGGTACTAAATTTACTAATAATTATTTAAAAGGAGCGCTAGAGATTATATATTAGGCTCTGAATTATAAATAGAAAACTTATAATATTAGAAGAAGAGGACCTATATATAAAGCTAATTTATAAAGCCTATATTTACAAGCTTATAGTATATCTAGGGTAGAATAAAACTATTAAGCTTCTAAAGGAATATTATTACTAGCCCTAGTTAACTACTAATATTAAATAGTATATTTATAGTTATTATACCTATTACCAGGCTTAGAAGTTAAGAGGTAAGCCTCTAGGCGAGTTAAAACCCCTATTAATACTAGACTACCCCTAGGAATATATTATAATAGACTTTATATTATACCTACTTAATTAAGATAGATATAATAATATATTTATAGTAGTATATTACTTATTAAAGAAGATAGTCTTGCTTCCTTACTATAAGATTATTATAGCGCAAGACCTTACCTAGCTATACTATACTTATACTTTCTATTATACTAGTTTCCCTATTATAATTATATCTAATGAGGGCCCTTAGTTTACTTCTAACTTCTAGAACGAGCTTTATAAGATATATAATATAACTATATAGCTAAGTATAATATGTTATATAGAGACTAATAGGTAGATAAAAAGTCTTAACTAATACTTAACTTAACGCTTCTAGCTATAAATAAACTAGTTCTAGGATAACTAGAGCGAAATACTCCTTATTATAAATTTTACTTAAATAGCATTATTAAGTAATACTATAGGGCTTATACTATTTAATATTAAATAAGGTTATTTATTATAGATAAGTTTTAACTAGGACTAGTATATATAGAGGTTCTTAATAATAAAGAAAAAGATTAACTAGGATAATACCTAGTAGCTTATATAGAACCTCTATAGTATTTAGGATATTACTAAAGGGAATATAGCTATAGCTTAATAACGCTATACTTATATTATAAATTATTACTACTAGCTTAATAACTTAGCTATAAGAGGCTTTATATATATATTAATAGAGGGATAGCGCTAGGAAAACTCCTTAAAGCTATCTATACTATAGGATAGATTATAACTAATTAAAGCTACTAGCCATAGGGGAATATAGGTACTAGATCTACTAAAAGAATATAACTATTACTTAGTATCTTATCCTAGTAAGCTTTAGAAAGCTACTAGGGATCCTCTACTAGGTTAATTTAATACCTTATTACTTATTATTAAGTTTAATAATAAGCTAGAGTATAAGGTTATATAAGTAACTACTAGCTAGTTATACTAAGGATAGTTATAATATTATACTAACTAGAAGGGCTATAATTATAATCCTATTTAATATAATATTAAAAGTTTTAAGCACGCCTTAGTAACGCTATAGGACTTCTATATTATTAACCTACTTACTATAGCGTTACTAAAATACCTTTTAGCCTAGCTTTTCGCTATCACCTAAGATAAAGACCCCGCTGCTATAGATAATAACAACGCCCTAGCGTGAGTATTAGAAAAAAAAGAGGGATACTATTTAGGGAGTATTTATATAATAGTAAATAATTGCTATAGATAGTAATACTAGTAGAGGGGGGGTAATATTATAGCGCTAGGTTAGACCTATCTGAATTTCAGGTTATAAAACCGCTAAGTTACGTAATCTCTAAGCGACTCTTTAGCCTTCTAGGGCTATGCTAGCTTATAGTTAGACTTTTCCCTTCTTTAATATAGAATCTACTTAATATAGCGTAATTAAAGTGTGTTAACCTTCGCTTATTCGCTATTTGTAATAAGTATAGTAGATATTATAGTTAGCTAGTAACGCGTATATAGAGAATCTATTAAAAGATACTAGCTTAAATAAGAGGTATTCTATAGCATCTTGAATGTAATATATAATAGATAATAAGGTAGTTATTTTTAGGTATAGCATAATTATAGTAGCTAATTGGATAATTACTTTAATTAGTAGTTAGGTTCTAAGTTTGTCTCTAATTAGTATTATAATTTTATATAAGTTAATACAAGCTATGGATTTTGATAACTTAAAATCAATCTTCTTAGGGATTTAATATATTAGTACTAACTAATATATTAGCTTAGGGATTATTTACTAATGAAACCTCTTACTTAAAGTATATAAAGGTTGGATAACTATTAGTTATATTATAGATATAGAAGGGAAAAATAATATATTTATTATTAACATAGTAATTTATATCAATACCTCGTATTATAAGTAGTTATACTTATTTTCTAATTTATAATTATAGAAAATATATCTTAAGCTATTATTAGTCTATTAATAATTAGCTATATGCTATATCGCTATATACGTCTTATTTTATTATATTTTTAAAAGAGGTTATAATAATTATATATAAGTAGGTATATTATTAGCCTTTAAAACTCGTTCTAATATCCTTAGTTATATCTATTATAGAAGTAATAATAGGAATTATAGCCTATATTAGGTTTAGGTAGTTATATTATTTATCTATAGAGTCCTTAGTTATAGGGTTAATATTATTAAATTAACTTTTTTTCTACTATCTTATATATTAGATTTAGGGTTAAGAAGCTTATTAATTACTAAATTAATATTAGCTAGGGTAGGGGTTTCTAATATATTATATCTAGATTAGGTAACTAATAGAGTATATTATCAGTTTAATACTTAGTACTAGTTATATAGGTATATAAATAGTTAGTTACTTGAGGAAAATTCTTATTTATATATATTATATTAATAGGCTATAATAGGAGTAATACAGAAGAATATTATATTAGCTATTAGTAGAACTAGATAGTAATCTCTATTAGGTGCTTCTGTATCCTTAATATCTTTTATATTATTAAAGCTTTATATTTTATATAATAAATAAGGCTTATCTTATAATATAATATTATACTCTTAATTAAGACTATTAGCTATATTAATATAACTACTCTATATATTAATAACTTCTTTAGTATAATAAATAATATTATAACTTAGCTATTGGATAGGTTTCTAGTCAGTATATAATTAAAAGTAGTTATCTTCTCCGTACTAGGTATTATTATATCCTAGATTCTAACCTTATAGAGTTAGGCTAGGTTAGTTAGGTATTATATTTTACTATTAGTAGAATAGATATTACTATAATTAATTATAGCTATTATAACCTAGTCTAGGTTAGTTACTTATACTATACTAACTATAATAGGGGGCTAACTAGGGATAATTATTCTTATATAGTTTTAATATTAGTATATAGGTATTATATTATTATTTATATTAGTAATTACCTCTACTCTACTAAGGTTAGTAATAAGACTTTCTTATATTAGTAGTATACTAGTTAAATTCTAGATATCTTATAAGGTACGGTACTAAGTATATCCCTAGTATTACTCTAGCTAAGAAGGCTTATAATATTAGTCTAGCTAGCTTATTTATAGTATTTTATTATAAGCTAAGAGGTATTATTAGATATTAGTTATATATTATTCTAATAAGTATATTTTCTCTAGTATTAATATAGTTAAGAAATTAGGCTAGTATTATTATTGAAATAGGTTTATCTAGCTATAACTAGGTCTCGCTATTAAGCGATTTAAATATGATATAAAGCTAAGTATAGAGGTTTTAGATTTCTATATTTTAAGTATCTTAAATTATAACCTAGATATAAGGTTAAATAGTAAATCCTCTAGCGAGGTTAGTAATTATTAATTATTAATTATTGAAGGTTTATAAACTAAATAATAAATCTTATTTAAATTATTTATAAAATATATTGAGTAGCTACTAGATTAGGCTATATAATAATCCTAACCTTTTAATACAGTTAACTTAGTTATATACTAAGCTAAAGTAATACTAAGTAGGTATAATAACTATACCTCTCTAATAGCTAGTTCTCTATATATTAGCTAGATATTATAATTTATTATAGAAAATATAGATATTAATATATATTATATACTTAGTTTTACTAGTGATACTATGTTAAGATAGGTTATATATTATTAGATTAAAATATCCTATATCTTTTACGTATAAAGGTCCTTGGGGTAGATTTAGGTTAGGTGAATTTTTATACCCTTAGAGAGGTTAATTCTACTAAGGGAGTTCGTTCTATATAGATAATATAGTAATAGTAACTACCCTTATTATAATATTAGCTAGAACCTTTGCTATTATAGCTATAGGAGCTAGTAGTAGGTTCTATAAGTAGTTATTCCTAGCGGGGTTTCCTTTATTATTATCTATTCTTTCTAACTTAATATTAAGTACTAGTAGTAAGTCTATAAGTTAGGTTTTATTAAAAGCATTAGTTAAGCCTAATAAGCTATTAGTTAATAGGGAGTAGTCTAGTCCCTTATTATACTAGGTTTTGGATTATTATAATATAATTAGTTTAGTAGAGAATAGGGGTTAGTTAGGAGTAATAAAAGTAGCTAGGTTATATCCTATACTATATTAATAAGTTAGATAGAGTTAGAATACTTCTTTATATTATAAAGTAATTATTATATATATACTTTAAATACCTCTCTTCTCTATAAGCTACTTAATTAAGAAGTTAGGTTCAATCAATTCACTATTAAAACTATTATAAAAGTCTTTATTAAGACCCTTATAATAAAGTAAGATAAGTACTTAATATTAGTTATTATTAATTACTTCTTTTATAATAAGGTAGTTAAGATATATATAGTAAAAATATAGTAGTTATCTTACTTTTAAGAGAGTAGATATAGGGAACTTAGATAGCGAGGTATCTAGTACTCTAGGGTAGTATAGGGTATTAATTTATCCTAAGTTATATATTAGGTAAAGTTAAATTAGGTAATTAAGTTAGTTATCTGCTATAAAATAAAGTAGTAATAAATTAATATTAGGAAGATTTATAGCTTATTATAGAAATTAGTAGGGGTAAATAGTATTATAATTCTAATAGTAGCTTAATACTATAGTAGAATTTTAATAATAAGATTAGTAGTTATTAAATCGACTAAGGTCGTGCTACTAGGTTGCTACTATAGGTAGGGTTGGGTTATATATTATGCAAGTTCTTGTATTCTCTAGTCTACCTAGCGGGGACCTCATCATATGGGGTCCTAGTGTGGGTCCTAGTGTGGCGTCGTGTGGCATCGGTACTGCGAGGTAGGCACGGGGAGGCACGGCACCTTCCTTGCCTCCCATTTTGACTCGCTGCTGCCGCCGCCGCCTGGGGAGCCGACCCAGCGAAAAGTACTTACTTAAAAAACACCAGGCGATGGAAGTTACCTGGTGCCTAGGTACCTATCTATCCAACCAAGTGCCGCTATCGCTGAGTTGCAGCGCACGCATAGCTTGCCGCTGCCGCTACTGCTGTTTCTCCCGCAGACACAGTAGAGCACCTGCCAGAAGCCCGGGCCAGCAAGACGGGCCACTCACTGTACCTCAGCTCCTGATCGTCAACAACCTCGACAGCCCAAGGTCCCGCTCCTTATTATTTCCCCCCTCCCTCTTCCACTCAGAGAAGGGGAAAAATCCAAAGAGAAAAGTCCTCCCATTACACACAGCTCTTCTCGTCTGTTATTGTTGCGACCAACTTTCTTCCTTCAACGGTACGCATCTCTAATTTCTTCCCCCGAAAGACACCGTCGCGCCGTCGTTTCTTCGACAGGGCTCATTGTTTTAATACGGATACCACAGAGCAACGCTCTCTCTCTCCCTCTCATTATCGACGTTCCTCTATCTCTCTCTCTCGGTCGTTGGGTCTCTTTTCCCTCTCTACACTCTCCCACTCACTACTCCTACCAAAACCAAACAAACCATATACCCCCCCGGCAAGCGGCGCTCGCCTCACCGCGCGAACTCTGAACCTTCTCGTCTAGGTAGACTCTAGACCGCCGCCGCCGCAAAAAAAAAAAAATACAACTCCCCCGCGTCTCCTGTACTGTTCCTCCGGTGCGGTGCCCTCTCCCACCTCTTGACACGTGCAACCTGCCAACGAGCCCCCTCCAAACCTGACCTACTACAACTCAACACTGGAACTGGCTCGGCCTCACACCTCCAACCACACATCATATTGAGCGGCAACAATGTCGGGCTCAGAGATCAATCAGGTTTTGGCCAATTCGCTGTCACCTGGTAAGTTTGGCATCGTCGCCCTTCCTTTCCTTTCTCGCTGTTTTTCCCCCTTTCGCGAGAACCCACCCTTGGTCGCCACGGCGATGAGACAGACTCTGCCCTACCGTGGCCGCTGCCACAAATGCGCATCACCAACGACGTGCAGAAAACGACGAGGCTGACAATTCATGAATAGACGCGAACTTGCGCAACGCAGCCGAGCATCAACTCACACAGGCCGCCGACAACAACTTCGTACGTGACCGCCCATCAGAGGATCCCGAGTCCTTGCAGCCCCTTCCCCCCACCGCTGCCTCGTAAGCCTCTGCTAACCACATCTGCTCGCACAACAGCCGCTATACCTCGCAACCCTCGTCCAGGAACTTGCAAACGAGAGCGCCGACGGTTCCATCCGTGCCGCTGCCGGTCTCGCCCTCAAAAACGCCTTCACCGCCCGTGACCTCAACCGCCACCAGGAGCTCCAGGCAAAATGGCTCCAGCACACCGACGATGAGACGAAGACGCAGGTCAAGAACTTGACCTTGCAAACACTCGCCTCGTCCAACTCCCAGGCCGGCCAGGCCGCTGCCCAAGTCATCTCCTCCATCGCCGGCCTCGAGCTGCCCAGAAATCAGTGGGCAGATTTGATGAACATTCTCGTCAAGAATGTCAGTGAGGGCGCCGAGCACCAGAAGCAAGCCTCTCTCACCACGATCGGTTACATCTGCGAAAGCCAAGATCCCGATTTGCGCACCGCCCTTATTGCCCACTCAAACGCGATTTTGACTGCTGTCGTCCAGGGTGCCCGCAAGGAGGAGACGAGTCTTGAGGTGCGCCTGGCCGCTGTCACTGCTTTGGGTGATTCACTCGAGTTTGTTGGCAACAACTTCAAGCACGAGGGCGAGCGCAACTACATCATGCAGGTGGTCTGCGAGGCCACCCAGGCTGATGACTCCCGGATACAGCAGGGCGCTTTCGGCTGTCTGAACCGCATCATGAACCTCTACTATGACAACATGCGCTTCTACATGGAGAAGGCCTTGTTCGGCCTGACCATTCTGGGCATGAAGTCTTCAGACGAGGACGTCGCCAAGTTGGCCGTCGAGTTCTGGAGCACTGTTTGCGAAGAGGAGATTGGCATCGAGGATGACAACGCCTTGGTAAGACTTGGATCAATTTTTGCTTGGAGTGCCCCACACTGACGATTTTCTCCTTAGGTCGAGAGCTCTGATCAGATGCGCCCCTTTTACAACTTCGCTCGCGTAGCTGCCAACGAAGTCGTCCCGGTCCTCCTTATGCTTTTGACCAAGCAAGACGAGGATGCCGCCGATGACGAGTACAACCTGGCCCGTGCCGCCTACCAATGTCTCGCCCTCTATGCCCAGGCTATCGGTGCCGCAATCATCGCTCCCGTTCTCCAGTTCGTCGAAGGCAACCTACGCGCCGAAGACTGGCACCACCGTGATGCCGCCGTTTCCGCTTTCGGCGCCATTATGGAAGGGCCTGACGAAAAGGTCCTCGATCCCATTGTTAAGCAGGCTCTTCCTATCCTCATCGGCATGATGGACGACAGCTCCCTCCAAGTCAAGGACTCCACTGCCTATGCCCTCGGCCGCATCACCGAAAGCGTCTCGGGCAGCATTGACCCCAACCAGCACTTGGACCCTCTTATCCGTTCCTTGTTCAATGGCCTCATGAGCAACGCGAAGATCGCCTCTTCATGCTGCTGGGCTCTGATGAACCTGGCAGAGCGCTTCTCTGGCGATCTCGGCGCCGCGCAGAACCCCCTCACCCCTCACTTCAACCAGAGCGTCACGAACCTTCTTGGTTTGACTGCCCGCCCCGATTGCGACTCCTACGTCCGCACCGCCGCCTACGAGGTTCTCAACGTCTTCGTCCAGAACGCCGCATCCGAGAGCATGGCGCCCATAGCTTCCTTGTCCGGAGTCATCATCGAGCGTCTGGAGGGCACCATTCCCATGCAGAGCCAGGTCGTTAGTGTCGAAGACAAGATCATGCTTGAGGAGATGCAATCCAGCTTGTGCACGGTGCTTCAGGCCATCATCCTCAGACTCGACAAGGAGATTATTCCTCAGGGTGATCGCATCATGCAGACCCTGCTCCAGATCCTCAGCACCGTTGGCGGCAAATCCAGCGTCCCCGACGCCGTCTTCGCCACCATCAGCGCCCTGGCCAACGCCATGGAGGAGGACTTCTCCAAGTACATGGAGGCCTTCACTCCATTCCTCTACAACGCCCTTGCCAACCAGGAGGAGCCCGGTCTTTGCGCCATGGCTATTGGTCTGGTGAGCGACCTCACGCGCAGCTTGGGCGAGCGCAGCCAGCCGTACTGCGATAACTTCATGAACCATCTGCTGGAGAACCTGAAGAGCCCCACTCTCAGCAACCAGTTCAAGCCTGCCATCCTGCAGTGCTTCGGCGACATCGCTGGTGCCATCGGCGGCCACTTCGAGACCTACTTGAACATCATCGCTCAGGTTCTGCAACAGGCTGCTACCGTCAACGCTGGTCCCGACGGTCCCTACGAGATGTACGACTACGTCATCTCTCTCCGCGAGGGAATCATGGATGCCTGGGGTGGCATTATTGGCGCTATGAAGGCCGGCAACAAGAGTAAGACACAACTACAGTCAAATCTAGGTCCAATGCTAACATCATATAGCTCCTGTTCTCCAGCAATACGTGTCCTCGATCTTCCAGCTCTTGAACATGATTGCCAGCGACATGAACCGCAGCGAGGCTCTCATGAGAGCATCCATGGGCGTCATCGGTGACCTTGCCGAGGCCTACCCCAACGGCGAGCTTGTTGATGTCTTCCGCCAGGAATGGATTACCGCTCTCATCAAGGAGACCAAGACCAACCGCGAGTTCCAGCAAAGGACAATCGACACGGCCCGCTGGGCGAGGGAGCAGGTTAAGCGCCAACTCGGTGGCTCCACCAACGTCATGGCCCAGACCTGAGCTGAGCGTGGGAGATCGAATCGCTCCTTTCTACATGTTTGATTATCCACATCAATTCCCCGAGCCCAGCGTGTACCCTGGAGCAGCCGGTTTCTCCTTATCGAAGCCCGGATCTGCGTCAGACTAGGAGACAGCACAGCCCCCATATCTTGACACTACACTGCATCGAACACGGAGATCCTTCTCGTGTATATAGACACCTTCCACATTCCCAAAGACTAATATCACCAATCAATACCCCTGCCAGCACACTTCACATCATGACACTACACACTTTACCCCTTACCCTTTGGCTGTATCTTCTGGACTTTGATTTTTTGCAACGGTGGGCTGGATTAGAGAGAAGGCGGGAGTCCTCATTGTCATGTACGCCTCGCTTAGAATCGCGTTGGCGACCTAAAAGTCATGTAGAAGGAGTTTCCCTCAAGACGGAATCAGGAGCCTGTTATTTTCATCTTGCGACGGGGAAACGAGAGCAATGAGAGACGGGGAAACGAACGACGTCAATACACAATTCGGAGTCGGCCGCATCTTTTCTCGGAAGAGAACCATATCAAGTGATGTGGGTTATCGGGAGGGAGGAGCCATGTCTCTTCAAGAGAAAAGCTCAAGGCCATACTTGTTTGCGATTTCGTCGGGATATCTTCCATGGAAAAGGTACTCGATGCGGTGGTTGAGTTGATGCGAAATGCCTTACGAAATTGGCTAGCAAGGAGAGTGTAGGGGCACGTGAGGAAAGACGGTCCTGCAGCGGAGGAAACGGACGGCGCAAACAATTCCAAGTATGTGACTGGGTCAAGTGACCTGGTGTCGCAGTGCTTTGGTAGTCAGTAGGAGAAAGTTCAATGAGTTTTGCCCCCTTCAATGCAATCTTGCGCGTGATCATATAACGCGATCCTGGTGACGTTTTCCATGGTTTCAACGTGAATAATGTTGATGACTGTCTGGTACAGTTGATGACTTCAGATCGATGCTCGGTTATACTTTACTCCTTCCCCACCAAGGCACTGAGGCACTGAGACGAAGGAAGGCTCGCCTTGGGAAGAAGCCAGTCAAATCCAGGATATATATGACGGCGACTGTCAACACATTGTATGCGGCAGCATTGGCGATCTGATTGTAGTTTCTCTGTATATGAGTGATACCGAGACCTTGCATGATGATCTATCAGGGAAGTGTGAGGCCGTTGCCGTACTTGATTAAGAACGTCATCAGAACACTAGGGTAGTTCCCACCATGGCAAGGCAGCGCATCGACGACTTCGCATGAGGCCGGGCACCACGGCAGTCAGGATGTTACGGATCGTATCAGCGGAAGACGAGGAACGATAACGGCGATGACTGGCGGCATGTGTGGTTTCGTCTCGAGGAAGCTGTGGTCGTTAACCCTGCCTGCCGGTGATGCCCATGGCTCGACGCTGATATATATACCGAGGGCATAGGTTTCCAAACTACGTTTCGAGAAGTCGACGTCCACTACGAAGTAAAAGTTTCTGCTGCTTCACAAGTTTAGATGTGGCCACGTGGTATTTGTACTCTAAAAGATTCGTTATGTGCATAATTACTGGGCTTTTTATTTTATTGGCACGGCTCAGGCTTAGGAAGTCACACTTGAAACGGGAGATAGGGAGCATCCTGTCAACCGCAGCACTGAACACTGCGTGTGGTATTTAAGAAAACCTTCCGTCTTGGGCTATGCTGTTGTCCCTGAGAGCTATTCCTGCGGATCATGGAGAACTCCAGTGGTGTTTTGGGCTCTATCCGTGACTCTCTACATGATTGACCTTCACCCCTTTCAGTGAGGTGCTGGCGGTCTGGCGTTGAAATAGTATGGATTACCATCAGATACTATATACAGACGGGGTGAATCGGGCGATGAATGGGGATGGTGTGATGAACGAGGGGCGTACTTCTGTTCCTAACTCATGGTTGTTAAATGCTCGGCATCGTGACTGCCGAGAACTGAGGATGATTGTTGATACTCAACATCGAAGGGCTAAAGCCAAGAGCCACCAATTCGTTGCTGACCACGACAGTTGTTGTGACGACAGACTTGTGTTATTTATACTACCGGCAATATGAGCCTGCGCAAACGGTGAACTCTCGGAATCTGACTCAAAACGGCTGATTTGGCTGCTGAGGACGTTTCAATGATTTCGCCATGCCTGCAACGTCATCATCGTGAGGACAGCCGGGTGGAAACTGCGACGCTTCACGAAATGTACAAAAAGGCGAGTGAGATCGCAAACGTAACCACATCTCGCGGCGACTTTGCTCAGTGGAACCTCACGTTTCAGATTTGATTTCCATCGATGATCAGGATGCGGTCAGTCATCGACTTCTTGATCCAAGTTGAAGGTCATGGGATTGGAAAGGGGGTTAGTATAAAGGGAAGTGGACGACGATGCGCAGCAAATTATCACAGAGTAATGAAAGACGACGATGGTTCGTGGTGAGGGGCACCTGCATTTCAGAGCTTCGGGTTGACGGGGTAGTGGTCAACATGACTCTGGGTAGTTAAAGTCAACAAGTATGATAAGACTTGGCCAGACTGCCCCACTGCAACTGCAAACGGGCAGAGAGATTCGCGATTCATGTCTCCAATTACGCGCTGAAGATGTTGTTTGCTCTTAGATATGATTCTTGAGATGAGGGAGATTATCACTGTGATATAAAAGCGGGCATATTGCTGGCGTCGTATTCCTCACTAACGCTCCTCGGCGGATTTGCCTCTGTTTAATATTCCGCGAGTGTTCGCAAATTTAGGTTAAGATCGTATCCACTGTTAACGTGACGGGGCCTAGGGCGAATGTATGCTAGTGGTTTTGATGTCGTGTAAAATACGCACTGAATCGTCATATGATGAAGAACGAGGACGAGGAATAAGCGGCACTCATATGCGGCCGTTGAGACCGGCATTTGATTTCAGTAGAGGATTTCAGTAGAGAATAATGAGAGAATAGAGACACCCTTGAGATCGGAATCAGTGTGAATTAGGCACATCTAGTCCGTCCAACCTGACCGACCTGATATTGCTCACTCAAGACCTAAACTAAGACAGGGCTCCTTTTATTCTTCTACTAAATACACTAGCGTCGCGCAATATTATATAATTTCACTGTATTAAAGGATATCAAAATCAATATACTAAGTAGGGGAGCATTAGACATATTTAAACCAAATAGCACGTTTAATTAATAAATAGCTTCTCTAACGGTCTTATTATTACGCTCTAGCCTCTAACCCCAGCGCCACCGTGAAGCCATGAGAGGCAACTACCAAAGCTAGGGTGGAGTGACGAGATGGTATTCGTGAGGAAAACTTCCTAGACGCCAGACCAGGACGGCGATGAGGAACAGGTTCCTACTGAAGCGTGACATTGATGAAATTCACAAAGGCCACTGTCCGGGAGCTGAAGCTAACGGCAGTCCCAGATTCGAGCATTTAATTGCGGAGCATTTAATAGCTAGATGAAACAAATCAAATGCGCCGACTACGCAATTTGCTACGGGACTTGTAGTAAAGCATAAAAAGAAGGTGCATTTATCTGATTGTGTTAGATGCGTCCTCTCCTTGAATTGTGACATGAAGTAGCCTGTGATATGGTTTCACAGTCTTGTGTTCATTGCTGTACAAGTACATGAAACCATCCGGGATGGTACGCAAGTCTCATTTCTTGCGTCACGACATCCGGTTGCTATCCACCCAGGCAGCCGGTCTGTACCGGAAGCATGATGTTATCACTGGTGAGATTGAAACCAGACTGTCCGTCTCCATCGGAGGCGATAGAGAAGTATGGATCTAGAATAAGAGCAGGACTTATGAGCTTGGGAATGACTGAGGAAAGATGCTGACATTGGCCTGTAGTTCGTTCATCTCCTCCTGTCTCGATTTTCAGAAAGCGCGAAGGTAGGTCGGTAGTTTCTGTGACTAGCAAAACAAATTCTCGGGTTTCTTTAATCGGGCCAAAGGATACTCAGCGTCCAGGTCGCGTGGGCGTGAACGCTTTGCATGTACAACCATGAATGATGAGTCATTAAGGGGTCATTAGCGGTGGGCTTAGGAGACTACATCAGCTGGGAATACCAATGTTTTAGCTGAATGACCAAAATTTGGTTATTCTACGATTACGAACGTTGTCTCGGAGAAGAGATGGTGTTCTTGGAAACGAACTACGAGGCGGCGAATTAAAGCGACTAGACGCCAATGCAGCTTCCCCTAAGCCTTTACCCTCACTCGAACTAAGAGGATCTTACGCACTCTTCATCCTCGTCCTGCGTCTTCATCTTTGGATTGTTATGAACTTCCACCCGTCCTTTGTAACCTCCATCAAATCCGTAATTAGTTCGAGCCCTGTCCCAGAACGCGACAACAGCCGTAGCAGGATCGACCGAGACCTCCCTCCAACAAAACCATCACACCTACCATATCACGCCATGTTTGTGCAAGTGAGTTATCAGAAAACAAGCAGCTACTTATATGTCGTTTAGTCCTAACTGCGTGAGCCAAATTGTAATTCTTTTCCTACGTAATGATAAAGTAGTTACAGGTGATGCATATGCTCAATTCGGTGGTATAAATGACCATTTTGACAGATGGACTATCAACTCTCTCCACCTCTACGATCATAGGTCGCATACGGGCCATGATACCATGTTCCCGGATAACAGGAAGCATGCTGCGTCAGATCGGTCAAACGGTCCCCTTTTGGCGCATTGTCACAATTCACAAGCTCCTTCGACTTGGCATCGTGCCCCCAACCCGTCCACGGCAGTGCGACCACAGCAATTGAAGATCGCTACTAGTTGGCTGGTTAGACGAGAGAGCTGCAGCAGTCTCGAAAGGAGCAACTGAGAGGCAGGGCGGGTCGCATCATCATAGGCAAAGTGGAGGTGGCCAATGAGAGCGACCCAAATGGGCGCCATGTCGCAATTGTTGGTGTTGGACAACTGCAGGCTCGCCGCGAGGGGCGGACGTTTATGCCAAGAGGTCAGCCTTCTGACAGAATAATGGGAAAGGATAGCGGAGAATATCCCTTTAACGTCGAGATGTGTAATTTAGCGCGATTTTCGAGGTATGGACCCACCCCGCAGATCTTGCCTAATCAGGCTTTGCAATAATAACACAAATAATCATGATATCTTCACTATTTCTATACGAGTATAACATATTAACTAGTAGTGAGAATATTCTAATTTTTGCTTATCTATAAGCAGAAATAACTAAATTTTATAATAAGTAATATGCTAAGAGCTCCTAGCAAAACTTTAGCTGCAGAGACTAGCAACCTGGGCACCTAACGCCCAAAAGTAGCCCTACTACCTAAAAAAAATAGCTACTTTAAGCTCCTTGAAATATATAAATTTAAGCGCTAATTTAGCGCCCTACTAGCAACGCTACTTACCCTCCTACTACTCTTTTTACCTATTAACCTTATTACCTATTAGGTAGTATAGATAAACTCTTGCGTAGTAGCGCTAATAAAACTATAGTAGCAGTTCGAGCTGATATTAACTAATAAGATCTACTTCTTTTTTAGGATATTACTATATATATATGCTAACCCTTAATACTAAATCAGGGCGTACTAGTTAACTAGCTGCTTTAATACTTACTACCCCTTTACTCAGTAGATCATGAGAGAGCGTTTTGAGACGCTTTTTTAGCAGTTTTGCTGCTAGGATCCTAATAACCTCAACCCCTCCCTCTCGAAGGCCTATGCGCGCGCTGAGCCCTAGGCAGCCTATATATAATGGGTTTTATAGTCCCTACTCCTCCCCTCCTCAATAGTTATTATTAACGAGGGTATAGTTAGATATATAGGCTGCTCTAGCAATATAACTATAGTTAAGTCCAAACCTATCCCTACTAGCTATAAGATATAGGGAATCTCTAACTAGGGCTTCCTAACTTCGTGGCTCTAGCATGCCTATACGCAGGGCCCCCAGGGCCTACTTCGATTAAAGACGGTAGCCCTTAATAATACCTAGAAGGTAGTATATAAACTAGCTATATACCTACTGCCTATCACACGTCTTTTGGTGATATAGTCGGCCACCGCGTGGTATTCCACGTGACCACGGTTAGGCTCAACGCCTATCCTTTAAGTAGGAGACTTCTAGTAGATAGCTTAGAAGGCTCGGCTATTATAGAAAATATTACTATATACTTATAATTACTTATTATATTATTTATTATTATTCACGCTTATATTGCTCTTTTCCTCGTTTTACTCGCAGTCTTAGCAACCCCTATTATAGCCCTAGGCTAGTAAGAAGACTATAATAATTAGTAGTATAACCTATCTCTTTTTTTCCTTATCTAAGACCTCCCTTATACTATAAAGACTCGTAATAAGGTAGAGGACTCGGATTTAACCTCGAAACCTCCTCCTAAAAGTATTTATATATTAAAAGGAAGGAAAGTAAAGAAGTTAAAGAGATAGAAGTCTTAATTATTAACTTATATAGCTAATTATTTAAGTTTAATATTAAATCTATATAGTAATCCCTCTCTTATAGAGGAATATTATAATATAAGAGATATAGCTAGAATTAGATATTATAACGAGGCTTATAGGCTGTATAGTTTCTAGCAGGCTTATAAGAACTATAACTTTACCCTTAGCCTTAGCGAATAATTTTATAACTAGATAGCAAACCTCGCCTCTCTCGAATAGGATAATAACTATATACCTTATATAGATATTATTAATATAAGCTAGAAGGTAAAAGCAGACCTATGCTATTACTAGATACTCGAGCCTAATAACTATATAGCTACGTTAATTAGTATTATTAATATAATTATAGCTATAAGGGATATTCTAGTAATAGTAGCACTTTTTATACCCCTATCTAGAGAAGAAAGCCTTTATAGAGCTAGCGAGAGAATTACCCTTCTGCCCCCGAGAGATAAAAGAGTTATAACTCCTATCTAGTCTAGCTAGTTAGATATCAAACCCCTAGGACCTCCTATTAAAGCAAAAGCTATAGTAGATAATATTTATAATAAGAGTAGTAAAAACCCCGAACTACGAGTTATAGTACTAGAAGATACTATTATAAGACTATTAGAGCGAAAAATTCTCAGAATACTATAAATTCTTTATAATATTACTATAGGTTTACTAAAGTAGGACCTATTAGGGAGGACCTAGCTGCTATAATAGACTTCAGCGCTACTACCGATATTTTCACTATTATCCTAGGGGCCCCCCCCGGAGCTACTAGCCTAGGGTCTCGAGGCTTTACTCCTTTGAGTATTTAGCTAGCTTGAGGCTAATACTAGGATGCTATAGCCTATAGGAACCTAATAGGAAGGTAGATTTATCTAATAGTATAGTATTTTTTAGCTAGATATTAATAAGAAGTATAGTATAGAGCCTATCTTTTATAACTAGGATATTCTATATTATAAGGAGATAGATCTATAGATCTCTAGCTTAGATATTAAAACTACTAGCCTATCTATAGTATTAGAGATTATATAGAATTAGAGCTCTCTACTATAAGGAAAAGCACTTAGCTAGTAGGAATATTAACTTAAGCTAATTAAATAATAGAACTACCTCTATGCGGGATATCACGCCCTATATAATGCTATTAGGAGACGTTTTATACTAACTTAATAGGAGTCTATCTAATAGATTGCTATATATAGGTTTACTATAGAAGACCTTAAGGGAGATAAAGATATTTATAACTTTACCTAGAACTATTTTAAATATAATAGAGCATAGATAAGACTAATATCTATAGTTAGCTAGCTATTAATAATCTTCTATAATATAATTAACCTAGAGCTTTAGCAATTCCTAGACGAACTAACTACTAGCAATACTCTCGAGGATTACTTTAATATAGCTAAGAAAAAACGCAAAGCAGTTTAGCGTAGACTCTAGGCGCTAATTAGTATTAATTATATAATAGAAGAATCTAATAACGTAATATAGAATAATAATAAGGGACTGCAATAGAATAACTAAGACTTCTAATAGGATAATCATAATAATCCGCAACCCTAATAATATTATTAACCTTAGTAATATTCAGAGCTTTAGCAACGCTTCTAGCGCTCTAATAACTATTAAAACTAGAAAGATCGCTACCTATAGAACTAGCTATAGAGAAACCCAGGTTTTCGATATTATATGAAATATAATAAACTAGGATAGATTAACTTAGACGCCTATTATATATAGAAGGATTATAATAATAACTATAATATTAATAACCTCGTTAATAGCAGCTATATCCTACTAGACGTATAGGAAGTCCCCTACGATTCAGCTGCCCTATTAGAGCAACTGCATAAGGAGGAAATAGCGGGCTAGACGACGGACGTCGCGTTTATAGCGAGAAGCCTGCTAGTAATCTCCCTAATTACTTTAGTTATAAACTCTGCTATATACTACGTTAATAATATAATAAATTTCGCAGGTCTTATTGCAATTCCCCTAGCGAATAATATAAAGGTATTACTTAAGAAAAACTAAATTATTAACGCCTAGGTAAAACTAGTAAAACGAATAATACTAGCTAAATAGATATATCTCCGCCTTAATATAAAAAGCAATAATATAGCTAGCCTAGAGGAAGTCTATATTAATATAGACGCCTTAATAACTCTAGTTAATAGGAACTAGGTGCTATATTTTATGCGAAATCCTATGTTTTAAATAATAGAACTATAGAAGATAAACGTAGTTAACTTAACCTTTTAAGTAATAGAGTAGGTTATATTTAACTTCTATATCCTAGGTACTATTAGCAATATAGAGATCTATAGCTACGTTATTATTATAGCTAGAGTTATAAATACCCTTAGAGCGAATCTTCTGCTAGGAATACCGTTCTATAAAGATCACAGGCTAGTTATAGACTTTAATAAGAGCATAGTTAAGTTCCGCTTAGTATATGGAATATAGTATCTAGTCTAGTTCAGGAGATAGCATCTAGTAACTAGATAAGTTAATAACGCCTATACCGTAGTTATTCCCCTATAGAGCGATATATTTATTATTACTAGCTTTATTAACCTCCCTAAGTCAAGCTATCAAGGCTTTAATACTTAGTAATTTCAATCTAGTTATAGAGGCGTAGTTAATGCAACAGTTATAGCAGATAACCCTAAGCTTATCCTTATATGAAATATAATAGATAGGCTAATAATAGTCCTAAGAGGCTAGTAGTTAGGCTATATTATCCTAATAGAAGTAGAAGAGATAGCTAACCTCGTTAACTATATAGATATTATCACCTTTATAAGAGGAGAATTAAACTTACGCTAGTTCTTGCAATCTGAATTCAATAGGGCTATAGGTAATATAGCAGCTAGTGCGTGGTTTATAACCCCGCTTGCTAAATCTAGCCTAGAACTGCCTCATTAAGCAGATAATATTCTATCTTATGGAATATCTAAGCTAAAAGATATCCTAGTTATATATAGTAAGGATAGAGTTGAGATCTATAATTAGGATATAGTTTTTACTAGTAGACTTAAGGAAATCCTTAATAACTAAGACGTCTATTATAATAAGGGGATTATACCTATGCCGGATAACTAATATATATATATTAAGCTTATTAAAAGGTAGTAAAACTAGAAGGCTATAGTAAAGCCTTACCCCCTTAGTACTAAAGACCTCGAAGTTATTAAGAATATCTATAGTAAGATATATACTAATAGCAAGATAGTATAGGGTAATAGGCTAATCCTAGTTATCTATCCGCTCTTTATTATATAGCGAGTAGTTAATAGTATAAAAAAAGGCAGAGTTATTATTAACCTCCGCCCTCTTAACCGAATCACTATCCTAGATATATACCCGCTTCCTAACTAAGATAATATAATAAACGCCCTTAGAGGGAAGAAATATATAATAATATTTAATGCTACTAGTTTCTTCTACTAACTACTAATCTACTTAAGATATTATAATAGGATAGTAGTAATAAGTCCCCGTAGTATTAAGGTTTCTAATATTATCCTTATAAGATTTAAGAACTCGCTAGCCTATACCTAGCGTTTTATAGATCGCCTCCTATATAACTATAGGTACTTTGCTCGAGTATATATTAATAATATTATTATCTTTAGTAATAATAATAAGGATTATCTCTAGTATATCGATATTATCCTCAAGCTCTTTGAGAATAACCGCCTTTATATTAGACCTAAGAAGTCCTTTGCAGGGTTTCCTAAAGTAAGACTCCTTAGCTATATTATAATACTAATAGTATTAAACGAATAGAGGATAGGATCGTAGCTTTTAAGAACCTCTGCTTCCTAAAAACTCTTTATAATATTAAGAAATACCTTAGAATAGCCGGATAGCTATAATATAATATACCCTAGTATAATATTATTATAATACTACTATAGGATAGAAAGACCCGTCTTATTATAAAACTCTATAATAAAAATGTACTTCCTAATAGTCTATTAAAAGCAATTCGAATAAAGAGGGTCCAAAAAGTATTATTTAAGCTAATACTAAGCGAGCAAGAGGCGTAGAACGCCCTCTAAGAGAATCTCTATAACTAGATTATAAGATACTACTATAACCTAAATAAGCTTATATTTTTTAAGGTTAATACCTACAAAGGCAGCTTTAGGCTTATAGTATTCTAACTAAGTATTCTATAGAATAGTACTAATATACTTAGTAAAGATATTATATAAATCTACGTCTAACTAGTGCTTTTTCTATCTAAGGTTATATTATCCTTAGAAAAGCGATACTTTACTATAGAGGTAGAGGTAGTAATAGTAATATAAGCTATAAAAAAGCTCTATAAGCTCATATAATCGAATAAGCACCCTATATAAATTCTTATAGATTACGCAGCTACGAAGGGAATTCTTATATCTACCTCGCTACGGACTATAGATCTTAATAAGGCTAACCTATAGCTTGCGAGCGCTACGAACTACCTATTATAATTTAACCTTAATATTACTTATATATTAGGGAAGCTTAATATTATCCCTAACGCCCTCTCGCACCTACTATTGCTTATAGCCTCAGGCCGAGCTAATAGGTTTGAGGATAGCGACGTTCTCGCGGAAATAACCTATAGCAATAACAACAATAACGCAGGATTTATAAGCATACTTAACTAGTTAGCTAAGGAGTCCTAAGCCTATAGAGCAATAGGGGAGATAACTATAAGCATTTTAGAGGACTTTATCGCTAAGATTATAGATAATTATACTAATAACACGAGGTATAGCAAAATCCTTAAATAACTCCGATCCTAGTAGAAGGAACTAGGCAAGTAGTAGTTACTATTTAATACTACTACTAAGGAAAATAGTACTAGAGCTGCTAGAAGAGCCCTAAAATACTATTAAATAACTCCTTAGAGTCTATTACTAGAAGGGCTTATCCTTTATATAGCTACTAATAGCACCTAGAGACTCTATATCCTATATAAGTTAGTACTTGCGATTCTCCGCCTTAGCTATAACGAAAAATACTACTTTAGCGTAGACTATATAATAGTAGAAATATCAACTTTCTAGTTCTATAATAAGAAGTCGCTTATAAGACGATATATCACTTACTATAACTAGTATAAAGAGAACTAAATTAACTGCTAAAAGCTACTAGGATAGCTATAACCTATCCCTATTATAGATATCCCTTATAATACCGTTACTATTAACTTTATTACTAATATACCTAAGGTGCTATCCTAGGGAAGTCCCTACGCCCTGCTAGGTTTCCTAGAGTTAGATATATTAATAATAATAATATATAAATTCTTAAAGAAGATAATCCTTCTAGTAGGATATTCGACCTATAGAGCAAAAGAATAGGTAATAGTCCTACTCCGCGCATTTTTCCTCTTAAACTAGGGAATTCTATATTATATTATTAATAACTAGGATCCTAAGTTTATCTCTATAGTATAGCATACGATATTCAACACCCTTTATATTAGGCTCCTCCTCTTAATAGCATACTACCCCTAGATAGATAGGTAGAGCAAAAGAATAAACTAGACTACTAAAATCGTAATATAGTTCTATATATATAAATCCCCTAACGTACTATAAACTAATATATTACCTGCCCTATAATATAATCTTAATAACTCCCTATCTACTATAATTAGATAATTACTAAACGAGGTTATGCTTAGATTTAAGCTATAGAGTATCCTCGATATAGTTATATAAATAAGCGCCCTAACTAAGAGCCTTACTATCCTTAGGGAGATATATCAAAAGGAGGCACTACTACTTATTAATATAGCGAATACCTTATATAAAGAGAGATATAATAACTACTACTCTAATATAACTTTTAATAAAGGGGATGAAATCTAGATATAACTTAGTAAAGGATTCTACTTACTAGGATAATATAATAGCAAATAGACCTCTAGATAGATAGGACCCTTCTAAATTAAGCATATTATTAGTCCTCTTACTTATAAGGTAGATATTCCTAAGCACTAGCAGGTTCACCTAATCCTCTCTATAGCCTAGCTATATAAGCTAGCCTAGGGAGAAGACCTATTTAACTACGAGACTTAGCTACTAAAGCCTATTAAGGTTAATAGTAATAAGGAGCAGGAACTTAACTATATTATTAAATAAAGAGTCTTATAGAAGAGTTATAAACCTATTATTAAATACCTTATCTAGTAGAAAGGCTTTATAGCAAAAGATAATACCTAGGAATAAAGAGACTCCTTATTACCTAATATAAACGATCTTATTAATAAGTATAATGCTAAATTCCCCCTTAACTAGGATAATAAAAGAGCTATAAGAAGGTATGCACCTTATATATAATTAAATAGTTTTCCTATCCTTTTAATAGGATAAATATATCTATTCTAAATTAATATTAGGACTATAAGTTTTCCCTTTATTATTACTATTTTTACTATTAACTACTCTTCTCTTGATCTCTCTATCTTATATTGAAATAAATAGGAAGGAGCAGAGGGTACTGACTTTTATATACCTTCCTTTCTATTTACTATACCTATCTACTTTTTATTTAGGCATGCCTATACCTTTTATTTATTTACTTCTCTCCTATATATTAATTATTACCCGATAGACCTCCTATAATAAGCAATAATATTATCCTAATTTGCTAAATATAGCCTCCTAAACGCTAGCCTAATTAATACTACTGCGATAATAGCTTCTAAAGGCAAGGAAGTTACTAATAACTACGAGGTCCTATTCTCTCACCTATCTAATAATAGTAGTAGCTAAGATAAGGGTGCTAACCCCTAGAATAACGAGGTGCTTAACCCTATCTCCCCATACTAAGGTAATAATAACTAAGTTAGTAATTATAATATTAACCTCAGCACTCTAGTTAAGACTCGCAAGTCTGCTACTAATAAGAAGAAGTCCTATAAGGACTATAAGAAGGGTAAGTAAGCAGCTAAGAAGAACTTCTTTATTATAGACGCTAAGACCTAATATAACGAGGTTATTAATAATAACGCTAATAATATTTAGAATAATAATACCTAGGCTACCGAGCTAGTCCGCGTTATTACTAGTACTACTACTAATATCGAGGAGCCTACCCCAGCTAAAACTATAACTACTACCCCTCGCAAGACTCCTAAGAAGGGCCGCCCTAGCCCTATAGCCTAATACTAGCAGATTACTAAGGCGAAGGCTTATATTAATAACGCTTTTCTATACTACCCCGATGCAATTCTTATCGAGGAGATTGAGAAAATCCTTAATAATATCGAGCTTTCTAAGAATATATCTTCTAACCTCTATATTAGATATATCTAGGATACCCTTAAGTAAGTATATAATATATATATTAATAATAATACCTATAGCAAGCTTCTCCCTAGTTATACCTAGGTTCTTGCTATATACTTTTATAACGCCTATAGTTATACTAATAGAATTATTACTAGTAACCTTATTATAATAAACCGTGTTAACCTCCTTTCTATCGCCCTGCTTATTAATATTAATAACGTTACTACTATAGACCTATTAGCCCGCAAGGATACTAAAAACGCAAAGGACCTCGCTAATAAGGCTAAGGATAATATTAATATTATTATTAATAGTATCTAATAGGAAATCCTTCCTCGCCTCGATACTATAGAGGCTAACGTAGCTAACGTAGATATTATTAATATTAATACTATTAGCAAGTATCTCGCTAAACTTAAGAATAATAGTATATCTAAGCAAGCAGTTGCTAATAAGATTTATATAGCTATTAATATAGTTAAGACTAAGGAGATTATAAGCCTTTGCACCGAGATTGCAAACCTCTATACTATAATCAAGGGTCTCTAGCGCGCTAGCAATAAGCAACCTATACCTAGCAATACTAGTAATAATAATACTACTAAGCGCTAGTAGATATCTAAGTTTAATATACTCCTCTATAAGTATAACGCCTAATTAATAATACTATAGTGATTTCTAGTAATTAGGATATAAAGAAGGAGAGAAGGGAATATTAAGCATATATATCCTAGATCGATAGAGATAGCAATTAGGATAATTGCTTTTTAAAAAGGGGGTATATATTATACGCCTTTTAGTAATATAGTTAGCTACTACGTAGTATTCTATATAACTATAGTTAGGCTTAATGCCTATCCTTTAAGTAGGAGACTTCTAGCAGATAGCTTAGAAGGCTTAGCTATTATAGAAGATATTACTATATACCTATAATTACCTATTATACTATTTATTATTATTCACGCTTATATTGCTCTTTTCCTCGTTTTACTCGCAGTCTTATCAACCCCTACTATAGCCCCAGGCTAGTAGGAAGACTGTGACACTGCCGCGTAGCTATAGGTCCTACTACCTTATTATTAATAACCTTCGATTACTATATATACTACGTAGTAACCTCTATATCGCTGCTATAGGCACCTGCCGCTAGAATGCTAGCATCTATAAGCTACTTATTAATATAAAGAAGGCAGAAGAGTTAGCTAACCGCCTGCTATAGGGGACCCTCTATGTTACCCCTATAGAGGACTGCCTAGTTAACTAATTCAGCTAGAAGGACCTCTCCTATGCTCTTTTTATATTAACTTACTTTACTAGCGAGGAACTACTTATATCTTACTATTATCACCTTCCTAAGTTATTAGCTATATATTCTAAGATAGCCTGAGTACCCTTTAAGATTATTAGAAGTCTAGTGACCTTATAGTTAGCTTTATAGCTATTAGAAGCTTAGTAATAAAGTTAGGCAAGCTAATGAATAGTCCTAGGTAAATATAAGAGGTAAGTCGTTAAATATACTACTAAAAAAGACCTACTATATCTACTATTCGCAGCACTCTATAACATGAAGAAGGAGGGGGTTAATACTAATAACTAGCTATATAAGTAGTATATATAGGGCTACTAGGTCTGCTGCAGCAGCTAGCAGGCCCTGATTTATAGCTTCAAACTTAACGTTATTATAAGCAATACTTTTATCTACTAATGAGATCACCCTGCGATAGAGGGCTAGGTGAAAGCTAAGACTGAGATTGAGTGGATTAGAGTACTCTATAAGTCTCTCTTTGCATAGTATAGGCTAATAGGATATATGCAGAAGAAGGGCTATAAGGCTATATATATTAGCTATATAGTTAGAAACTCTGCTAGCTCGGGCTCATAGACCTATACTTTGATGAAGAGGCCTAAGCAGCAATACTACGCTACTTATACTAGCAAAACGATGCTACGAGGCCCTTTAATAGCAAGGGATCCTAACGTTAGGCAGCGCGTTAGGTAGTCTATATATAGCTATGCCTAGTGCGACGTAGCCCTCTATAAAGAGGGTAGGTGCTAGGATATATAGTACTTAGCAGAGGGCTAAAAAGGCTAAAAACGAGGTCTTTTTAATTTATATAATAAATTAATATGATTATATAAGCATAGTATTGAAAAATATAGGGCTCTGATTAGTCGAATGGCTTCGGATCGTCGCTGCAAGAAAAATCGCGCTAAATTACATATCTCGACGTTAAAGGGATGTGCTTTATCAATAGATTCTGCATTGGGGAGTGGAGCGGATCTTGCGCGGAATGGTGCGCGCTTGCCGAAGGCTTAGCCCTTCAGGGGTGGAAAAAGCAAATTGCGTCCCAGTGAGGCGGATAAGGAGGCGATGAGCGCGAGGGGATGATCTCTCGGCTGTTTTACTTTTATCTTGGATATTCCGCTTGAATGATCACGAATAATTTCTCAGAGTTATCCTACGAACCCGTTTCTTCATGTCTATCATCAGTATGGCTAAGATACATTTCATCTCAGCAGATATGCCAATCCGCGTCATACTACTACTGCTAGGATTGGCGACTTTTATGTATGCAGTCGGACTCGTTACCTACAGGCTCTTCTTTCATCCCCTGAAAAATATCCCCGGGCCTTGGTATGCCGCAGCAACCGGCTGGTACGAGTTCTATCAGGATGTCATTCTGGACGGTCATTACGTCAAGGACTACCCTTCCCTTCACTCCAAATATGGTGAGCATTGCGTACAACTTGACTGCGCACATGTCGTGCTGATTTTGATGGTCAGGCCCCGTAGTGCGCGTGTCTCCCACCCGCGTACATGTCAGCGACCCTACCTACTTCAAGGAGTGAGTTGTTCCAAGTTTGTACGAAAAAGTTTTAAAAGAGCAAGCTGACCTGGGTTGTCCTCAGAGTCTATGGGAAGGGTACAAAATACCTCAAGGACCCAGACTTCTTCCAGACTGCTGGGGGTATTAAGTATTCCATCATCATGTTGATCGACCCAGAGCAGCATAAGCAGCGAAGAGACACCATAAAATCTCTCTTTTCGTCGAGACAAATGCACCAGTTGGCTCCAGTGGTTCTGGACGTGGTCAAGAGGGCCATGAACAGAGCGCGGAGATTCCATGAGAAAGGCGCTCCGCTGGATATTCAAGCTCTGTACCAAGCCATCACAGTGAGTTTAGACATGTGAGTCTAAAGTTAACAAGATAGTTGCGCTGACTCAGGGCCTAGGTTGATACCATCATGCCCGTTCTGTTCGATCAACAGATGAACTTGGTCGATTCTGATGAGGAATATCATCCTTTCCTGGACGTCATGGAAAAGTTCGCAGACAACTTCCTCATCACTAAACATCTTCCCATTCTCAACTGGCTCGCTGTGAACATGCCAATGAGCATCGCCAGCAGATTGGTGCCAGGATACGCGTCGTTCCGAAAGGTAAATCGCTTCAGGAATGACGTGTTTGAGCTTTTGGCTGACGAAAGAATGACAGCAATGTGCCGGGTTGATTCAGGAAATCGAAGACAAGCAAGCCAAAGGAGACAATAAAGCCTCCGATGGCCGCCTGACCTACTTCGACTTGCTGCTTGGCACAGAATCGACGACGCTTCATGGCCTAGGGCGGGATGTCTGTGTCGACGAGGCCTTTGCGCTGTTCTTTGCTGGTACAGATTCGACGAGTTTTGGCCTTAGCCTTGGGACTTATTACTTGTTGAAGAATCCCGACAAGTTGGAAAAGATGCTTGAGGAGCTGAAAGATGTACCAACCAACCAGGATGGGCTTTATGAGTACGGTGATATTCATAATCTACCCTATTTGGTGAGTTCTCCTTCTATGGCCTGTTGGGTCGAAATCTAACGTTGGTGCAGGTCGCTGTGTGCAAAGAAATACTTCGCTTATCCTCACCAGTACCCGGCATTTTCCCCCGCAGAGTTCCCTCTGGAGGTGCTTACGTCGCTGGTCATTTCATCCCTGAAGGCGTGAGTTCATTGAACGAGATAATCCCAGCTTTTTAATCTTTACTAAAGGCCGGAGTAGTCAACGGTATCGCAGGCCATCAGGATCATCCATCATAACCCGGATCTATTTTCAGAGCCAGAAAAGTTCATACCGGAACGATGGCTAGGAGCGCGTGGGTGGGAACTTGAGAAGTGGTTTGTGCCCTTCAGTAAAGGACCGAGATCGTGCTTAGGGTTGAAGTAAGTATCCGACTTCCATTGAACGTTCATTTGGAGAGTTTGCACTAACTTATTGTCAGCATCAACAACCTGGAGATGTATCTGTGTCTTGCGAATTTCTTTACCAGCTTTGACATGAGCCTTTATCAAACAGACGAGACTACAACGCAGTGGAATGACAGTTCGGCGGCGAGGATCTTAAAACACGTCAAGGTCAAAATTGATTCAGTCAAGATGCAGTCCTGATGAGACTCAGGGGCCAGAAACAGAAACTCGGAGACAAGAGAAGATTATGATGAAAACTGGTTGCATTGTTTACCTAGTTACCAAAAACAGAAGACTGAATGAGAAAATAAGTTACCAATCTTGCGGCCTTGTTAAGCCAGACGCTGGTTGGCAACACGGTCAGCTGTCTGATACCAACGGCGAAGAATGCTCTCAGTAGCACATGTTGTTCTTCTACAATGAGTGCGAATTGTCTTTCACACATAATGTCATGGAATTTCCCGATTCTTTCATCTTGGTCTATCCCGAGATCCATGGCGTGTCGCGTCGTCATACGTTGCCGATGCTTGCTTGACAAATTACGTGAGCGTGGTCCACACCTGACGAGACGAAAAACCGGTTATGAATAAGCATCTAAAATGGATGAGGACCGAAGAACCTTGCAGATTGCATTCGCTCTTCAGTCACATCTGAAAACATCCACGTCTCTTTGAGCTTGCAAGGGACAGTTTAGAGACGATAATGAGAGAACAAGTTGCTGCAGCAACCGATGGTCTGCGGCCGTAGTAGAACCACTCTCTAACGCCCCCCAAAAAGGGCGTCTCATTTATCTTCAGCGTTATTCTCATTCTCGCGGTAGGCGATCCATCTCGACCTTGAATTCTGGCCGACTTTACACAAATAAAGGACTCAGAATCGAAGC
Source organism: Colletotrichum sansevieriae (assembly GCA_026260285.1). Taxonomy (NCBI): domain Eukaryota; kingdom Fungi; phylum Ascomycota; class Sordariomycetes; order Glomerellales; family Glomerellaceae; genus Colletotrichum; species Colletotrichum sansevieriae. Next base: position 43,846 of record JAOQIF010000055.1, on the reverse strand, counting down.
TGACGGTTAGGATGCTGTAAGTACCGCCTTCGTTAAAAGTTTTCGCCTACGAGTGTTTGCAGGCTTCACTTTCACCATAAGATGGCCTATAAAACGATTCTTTGAACTGCACAAAACTGATTCAAAGAATAGTATCGCGGGGCCGAGATTTCGACACCATATGGTTCAATACACTGACTAACATCTTCATAAAACCAAGAGGCTTCTAATTTCAACGCCCAGTTCCAATTTCATCCAGTCGCACTGAAAGGAAACCTTACATACGAGTCATCGTATTGTGCATTGACTGCAACGACAGCTCAGGCAAATTCGACAATTGCTCATCTCCTATTATAGATGTTTCAAGATATTATTTAAAGGAGTTCTCATGTAGAATCTTGAGGTTCTTTCGACCCAACCCTTGAAATTTGCGACTGCCAGGCGCTCGTCAGCTTGAAGATTTTGTCATCGTGACATAGATGTTGATCCCAGGAGCCTCAACTTGGAACGCAAAAGACGCCCAAGAGTAGAGGCGAAACACAGGAGGCTTTGCAAGAACGAAGAATCTGAAGGAAAGTCTGGACGAAGAAGGACGGAGAAATGACCTGTTGAGAGTGTGAAACATTTCAACAGCATAACAAGGCCTTGCTCAGGCTAGATGGCACTTGCGCACCATCAAAAGCCAGATCTGGACTTCTAAGCTGTGTTGAGTTGACATGATGCCCCTGTGGGCTTGTTTGCGTGTCCAAGTTCCAGGACAGCGCATTCCCAGGAAGTACTCGGGCCCAGAAAACATAGGTCGCTCTGCAGGTAACGGCGAAGTCCCTTGGTAAGGCTCACTCGACCACCGTCTCGGTTCATATCTAGACTTCTTCTTTTTTATTTGATCAAGAAGGGCTACGGGCGCTGCTTTAGTCAGGGACCACGTTGAGCCTAATCCGAGACCAGTCTGGAGAAGCTTAGACATAGACTACCCTGACTACGTTAGCAAGGAGAACGGTCCATCAATAAAGTATTGGTATGAAATACTCTCGAAAAAAAAGTGAGAAGCATTTTTCAACAAGAAGATATAACTTTTTCTGGGGGTACGTCACTGTTTTCACCAAACATAACGACGTGCATCCATCGGTAGCTGAGACTGCAATGGGGCAACGGACCAAGCCTCAACCTCGGTACGGCACATGGAATTGAAGTATTTCAATTGATGAGAATATTCTTTTGTTTTTCTTCCTATCTCAGCTGTTGCGCGTCACGTTCAGCTGAACTCCCGAAGAAGACTTTCATTTTCTTCGGTGATAGAAAACATCAACGAGGTTATACTAGACCACGACGTGACTTATGTCACAAAGGGGGTATGGTGCAGAGTGAAAGAGTTAGTATAGATAGGTGTAAAGTTAGAATATTTATTCTTCTCTAGCCTTCTAGTCTACTATATGAGGGTGCATAAGGGCTAGAGGACTTATCTAAGGAGCTACTTAGTACTCCCTATCTATAGACTTCTCTAGGATAGCCTGTTACCCGGGGCGCTACCTAGTATTCCCCTCTTATGGGCTCCTAGTATAGCTCGTTATCCGAGGCGCTACCCGGTGTCCCCCTTCTATAGACTCCTATAGGGTAGTCCGATAAGTCCTTTTCCCTACGATCTCATCCTGGCTCGTGACAACTTATTAGTACCCCGCAAAGCAAAAGTTCAGCGTGCTAAGCAAGACATACCTCAGCATGTATTGCGTTGCTTTGGCTCGCGGTCCTGTTAAAGACACGGGTGCGACCATCATTGAATTAAACCAGTTGGGCTGGGAGGAAATTGAAGTGCGCTGCGAACGAGACAACAACATCGAGATGAATAAGTATGGAATAGGAATGAAGGAGGGGAAACGAGAAGAATTCCATGTTCTATCGAGAGACGACTTCACCTGCTTTGTCTTCGAAAGGGGGCGGAATTCAGTCTAGAGGTGTTTGGCATTTTCTGTACTGCTAATCTAAAAGTCCGACACTAAAACTTCGAATGCTTAGGGTGCCCTACTTGTGACTCTCTTGCATTATCAAACAGGGAAGAGATAATAATGAAAAACAGAAGATTGGAGGAATCATGATTACTCATGCTTGGCGCCGACGTGCTGCAAAGGCTCAAAGCACTGTCTAACATAATGGCAACAACTCAGCAATATCTACGAATACGCTAGAAAGAACGCTTGCTATTGTTGACTTCTACCCAGGGTGGACTGTTAATTGCCTCTGGTTTTGCTACGATGCTGCAATCAAAGAGATTTTCTTGAGGATTGTGTGTAACATAGGACCGACAGCACAGGCTGATAGCCGACCAGAAATAAGTTGAACGAAATACGGTAAGGCGGGACCTAAATATCAAAAAAAGTATGGACGAAGAAGGACAGAGGGGGTCGAGAGGTCCACCACGTTTCTGAGAGCGAAAAGGGTCCCTAAGCATCCGTGTAACAGTACAACCAAAGAGATATCGTCACAGCTCAGAGATGCCATGGAAAAATGGACGAGACAGTCTTTGACATTCTTTGCGTATGCTCTCCGTGCGAAGGAAGACATTGATGCGGTTCTTGTGTAGAAGTTCGTAGGATACTACCGAGACTACGTATGCTAATACGTGTGTTCACACAGTTCCCATGACACAGTTTGGCCGCATGTCGGGTGCCCAAAACAATCTTCGTGCTGGCAATGAGTATAAAAAAGTCATTTCTACATTCAGTGCACCAACTCAAATTAGCCTCGTAGCACTCAATGGTGCCTCACAAACGGGGTTGGAAAAGCCATTCGTCTTGGGGACAGTGATAATCGTCTCACTTAGTGCATAATTACAAGATCAAGTGTGTCCATCACAAGACATCTCTGGGAGAATATCCAGAGAGGAAGCCACCCACAGTGTAGCGAGAAAAGCCGAGTGCAAAGTGTTCATGCAACTCCGTGGATACGATAGTCAATGAGATGATGTAATTAGTGAACCATAGCGGGAACTGGACATCAACTCGAGACGTCATGTCCGGATTAGATGGGGCCGTTGAATCGCTCATGATTCATCCACAACGCCCACGGCGTGAAAGGGTATTGCATCGAAATGCAGGAAGCTCATAGTAGCTTCAAAATTCAAGTTCACTTTGGTATCTCGTCTCTAAAGCGTTAACACACATGAGCTATCCTATCGCTGGCCTTGACAAAAAGAAAAAAAGCTGCAGGGCTATCGAATACGACCGGGTCGAGCGCCGGTTGGGGAACCTTTTCCTCGCTTTCTCTTTCGAACCTGCGCCGCACCGAACTCTATACGATCGGAAATGAAAATAGATAACTCTATCTCTATGACCATGTCGTTGCGGAACCCAGTCTAAGACGCCGTAACTTCGTCCGTAGACCCGATAATGTCTTCTCCTTTTCTTATCTTCTTTGATTAAGTATTTTGTAAACCTCCGAGTATATTAGGTCTCCAACATGTTACTAGTAAGATCCGAACCAGCCCAGGCCCGCGGCACCGTTGACGATCCAGCTGTTTGACTGGACTGGGGCCGTGCCGTCGAACCAACTTTGCAGCTCGCACTCAAAACCGTCGGTTCCGGGACCCAGAGTGATAGAGGCGGATCCCGGCGAGGAGTAGAAGGCGGCCGCAGCTGCGACGGCAGCGGGATCGCACGGGTTTGTGGGTGAGCCAATTGGATTGGTGTCGAAAGCTGCCGCCTGTACAAGCATGCCCATGCCGTTGTTCGGACTGTAGGGCGGTGGGGCTTGGCTGTACATTGTCGGGGAGAAGTGTTGTTGTAAATCTTGAGGCATCTGTGGCATCTGTGACATCTGTGGCATCTGTGGCGGAGGTTGGTGGGGTGGCTGGTGCCGTTGTTGTGGCGCAGGTGGTGGTTGTTGATGTTGTTGTTGATGCTGCTGCTGTAAGTGGTGGGCTTGTTGGTGCTGAGGTTGTGCCTGATGGGGCGAGAGATGCTGCGGCGGTTGTAGATGGTGGTGGTGCTGCTGCTGCAGCATCTGAGATTGTTGAGGTGTGTTGAGAGGGGGCAGTGGGAACGGTGCGTTGTGTTGTTGCTGTTGGTTCTGGTGCTGGATGTTGGGCGATGGACTCGGAGGAGGGAGAATGTTGGACGTGCTGCTGCTAGTACTTGCGTGGCGCAGAGTAGGCGGCTTCTTCTCGTTCAGAGGCGTCGGTGGCGGTCCAGGGAGCTGATATTTCGGAGTTTCAGCACGAGGCTTGGTGAAGTTTGAAGGCGACGGATGCAACGGTCGTAGAGTTCGGTCGTTCTGAATCAAAAGGTCAGTCTCAGCGGAGAAATGGGATACCGACAGGAGACGTACGCCATCAGCCATGCTCCCCTCAACCAGTCTGTACGCAGCCGCCTTGGGGTCACGCGAAAAGCGCTCCAGGGACTCGAGCCATCGAGACGCTAGTGGCCATGTCTGTTTGGCATCGATTAGGATAGACATGCAACGCTGAAGCACGTTGGGTGCTTGTGCCACGATAGACTTGTCGGAGCAGACTGACGCCGTTAGCATGTGCCTCTACAAGCATGGTTTGACAATGCTCACTGTTTTTGTACTTCACCAAATAGGTCGAGAAGAGACCGCAGCTGTAGACGCAGAACGATGCCATCTGTGCTCCTACACCATCTTCGGAAGACCTGACACTGAACTGAGCATCGACCTGCTCGTACAAATCGCGTACGTTGCGGAAGAGGTCGTCCGACATGGATGAGAAGAAAGCTCGGCGTTGCGGATCTTTCTCATCGGGTTTGATGATGCTGTTTGGGTCAGCAGGTGCTTGGTGGTGAGCAATGATATGCTATAGCTTACTTGTCCAAGTATGCTCTCCTCAGAACAATGTTGCAGAGTTTCGTAATCATCGTTACTCCTAAGTAGGCCTACAGCCGTCAGCCAGGTATTCGATGCTTCGGACTCGAAACTTACCAAGTCCTCGCCGACCGTCTTGTGCCCTTTGAGCAGAACCATGCTCCAGCGATGGTCCGAAGGAAGTCGCTGCTCCCAGTGCATGAGCTGTTTGGCCATGATGGCGTATTCACTTGCTGGGTCCCAGGGGTTGGCGCTTTTCATGGTGGCCATTGCCCGTCTGGCCACCTTGCCCCAGTAGTAGTGCGCCTGGATCAAGCTCGCGAAGAGAGACCGCGACGGCTGGTGGATCAGAGCTGGGTTGTCGCGCGCTGGCGGTGTGTCTTCGAGTGCGGCACGGGAATAGGGCTCGCGTCCGTGGGCGAAGTCATCCTCGTTACTGGGAAGAAGGGCGGTGATGTCGTTTGCGGCGAGCGAAACAGGAGACAGAGCTCCGCAATGGAGGTTGTCCTGACCTGTGTAACAGTCAGTAGTGGCACGTAGTACAACATGTAGGATCACGGACTGTGCAACATCCACTGAGAGTTGTTAGCGTGTGCTTTCTTCGATTTCGATGACCGGCTTACCAATGTTCTCCGTGCAGATTCGGCCCGGATTATCATCTCGCTTGTCGGATTCTTCATCTTGTAGAACTCTTCTCGGTGCAGGTGCATCAAGACAGCCATCCTTGTGGCAATACCGATGTTGATCTGCCAAAGGTTAGCCGTGAGGCGACAGCCAGTGGAGCAAGACAAACATACGTAGCTCCTGTGGCTTAGTCCACTACCCTGCTGGGCCAGACTTAGTAGATAAAAAGCCTGACATCGCTCCAACGTGGGTTCTTGGTAAAGCTCGCTTAATGCCATATTGCTGGCTTGTTCCATAAAGTAGTCTACTGCCTTGATCTCTCCACCGTATCTCTCCGTCAAAGCTGGCGAAAACCGTGCCGAGACGCTGAGGATACCGAGCACGAGGAAGACGCTGACGGAGCGATGGTCACGGTGGAGCTGCTGGGGAAAAAGCTCCTTCGGAATGAAGCCTAGCTGGAAATACTTGCGCGTGAAAACATGAACTGCGTCAATAATCTCGGGGAGCGGCGGGAGAAGGTCCCACTCATCCGCGGGCTTCCGGAGTGCTGGCGCGCCTAAGCTCCGGGGCGCGGAGTCGAAAGCATTGCGTCGTGCTTTTTCGGCTTCTCGCTTGGCGGCTTTCTCGGCCCTCATGCGCGGGTGCCGATATTCACGATCGAGATCCGGCTGGCCTCGTTGGGGGAACACACTACGTCTGGTTAGCTGCAAGGCTGAGCTAGGATCGTCCATCGTTGGAGATGGGCGTCTCGGTACCAGTCACTCGCTTGCAAGCCCGCCTCGGCGCAGGACTTGCACGGCGGTTGGGCTTTTTCATGAATGCATTTGCTTCTCATTCGCCGACATCTACGCATATGTCTCAGCTTTTTGCGGTCCTCGGCAGATGCGGTGGATCGTGATCGTGACAAACCTTCGACAGGCGATTGGGGCTCTGCGCTTGATAGGTGGCTTGGGCCCGCTCTGGCCCTGCGACGCGACAGGGTCGAACGCGCCAAGAGAGTCGCTCCTGATGCTCGCGTTCGAACTCATGTCCAATGCCATGACGTTTGGCTTGGCTTCATCATGGTGGTCCATGATGCATTGGCCCGACGTGTGCCGGCCGGAGGCCTGTCTCTGAGCAAGCAGAAGCAGAGGCAGAGACGGACGATAAGCTGCGGGGACGTGGAACCGGTTTTCGATCGGTGGAAACGGGTATCTCCAAGTGATTAGCCCGACGAAGGATTCGCGGAGAACGGCGCCAGTCGCACTAGATGCCAGCAGCCAGATGAGGTTTTCCAGGCACCGGGACGGCCTTAACGTTTGACAAGGCGTGGGGGTGGGCAGACGGACCGATTAAAGGCGAAGGAAGAAGGCAGAAAATGCAGGTTCAGCGGTACTCAGTGTTGGTCGATGGCATTCCAATTGGTCGAAGATGGACGCGCGAGAGCGGGTATCTCCATCAAATGGACGTCGATCTCGCTCAGGTGCCAAACCCGCGAACAAATCGAAAGATTGAAGAGAGCCCATGACTGTTAGGCCCTAGCCCTGTTGCCCTGCCTGACGGCCCCTGAAAGGTTCAAGCGTGGGTTTTAGAGTTTACCGGCTGTTCGCTCCGAGGCGCGTCGGTGATCGGCACTGCAGAGAGAGTGTGGTGCAGTCTGCTGCGGATTTGATGGCGTCAAGCGGGCTTCTGGATAGGGAAACGCTACGTCTGGAATCGACGAACTTGATTTAATGCTTTGTCATTGGGCGAGGCGAAGGAGAAGCGAGCCAGTTCCATGGGTCGGTCAATGTCCAGGGATTAATTCTTCAATGAGTCCACAACCCGACAAACACGGGGAGCGAACGGGGTGTGACATGTGCAGGACCTGGAGGAATTCCAATTATTCATCATTTGGCGTGGAAAAGACCCCGTTTTTTGGGGACAGGACAATGCGTGCTCCGTGGTTGGGCGACGCCATAAAAGAAGCTGTAGCACAGACCTCAAGGTTAGGGGTCGAAGACAGGGGGCATCGGAGAACGGCCGCGTCTCGAACCCAGGTGGGGTTTTCTGGGGAGCATCTGATGTCGAACGAAAGTCGAGCCGGTGGTGCTGTTGGCCAATCTGACCAACCGGGATAAGGCTTAAATGGACGTTGGACTGCGTTGAAAAGTTGCGGCGGCGCGCCCTTGTCGCGAGTCAGTCGATGAGTGAGGGTTAACGTCATGCGAAATGTACCTGCGTAAAAGCTGATTTTGGGGTATATCCGCCGAACGGATACCATCGGACGGGGGCCAAAAACACACCGATCGCGGATCGCCGATGTGGTTTAGCCGTTTTTTTATTTTTAGCTCAATAGTGTGCTGAAGTAATTTCTTTTCTCTCGACTTTTTCCATCTGCGGACAGTTCGCCGCCGCCCTGGTCCCCGTTCATATCTCTTCAACTGAGGCATTTGTTATGCAGGTTGAGATATTACTTCACAGTAAGTAGTCTAGACTTCCCTCCATGCGATTGGTTCGAGCGCTCGGGCCAGTCCGCGTCCGAAAGGTTGCGATAGCTTCGCAGCCCAGTCGAGTAATGGGGGTGTTTGATCGGACGGTGCCACAATCTCACTAGCCTGCCTGGCACACTTTTGACATGCCGAGCGCTGGAGTCGTGTCGGCGATATGCCATCGGACTGTCGGCGGGCTGTCAATCATAGCTGTCTTGACAGCTCCAAGCTTGGATTCCAGGTTCTTGCCGTCCGTCGGATCAAGCTTGGGCTCCGTGAGACACAGACGGGGAGGTACCTGAAGGGTCCTCTGTACTGATGCTTGCCACTGGCACTGGTGCGGCGCTAGCAGTGAGCTTGGTAATTGGGACCAACGTATTCCATTCCGAAAAGATAGGGGCGAACGTTGAACTTGACGTCGCTCAAGGACTGATGGGAGGCTCCACAATTCAGCTCGAAGCACCTCAGGTGATGAAATGTGCCACTGTGGCTGGAGACCCTTGTTCTCAAGTTCGAACCTCGTCGTTCGGGGTTCAATATTTTTCATGTCGCGAAATTTAAATGCATCTGGAAGTTTTGTCGTCCTTTCACCGCTTTGATTTCTTTGAGGAACTTGACTGAGTGTGCTTGAGGATACAGAAAATCTACGGCAGAGAGGCTGCGAGGAGAGCCGTCTGGGTCGGGCACAACGCATGACTTTTTGTCAGTCAGTTGGGCAATGGTTGTAGTTGAAACTTTTGCCAAGCGAAACAGACAACAGAAAGTTCTGAAGGATGGAACCCCCAAAACAGCTCTAAAAGGTGTAGAACTTCATGTCGATGACTTCCTTCAGGACACCGCGTGCCAAGTCCCTGCCGCCAATCAGCACAGCCGCTGCCGCTTCATTTTCTTTCTGCTTATCCCCAAATTGCGACTGCCTCACCTTAACACCTTGCTCCCTGGACCATCCTCTCCGGGCGTCTGCCATATGTATGTCCAACCGTCTCACCGGAAAGCTTCCAAAGCATCCAAAGCAGCTTGACCAAAATGGCAGGTCTCAGGCATAACTGCTTCCTCCCTCCCTCGGCACTTGGTAACCCGAAGTCGGGGTAACCCATGCTGGGGTTAGACCTGTTGGCTTGGGCGATCTCGACAACCTAGATGCCCTCTCCAATATTCCAATTCCCCGAGGTGAACACGAGGCACCGGTTTATTTCCACCCTTCACCGCCCGCCGTTCGCTCCGTCTCCAGTGCGGAGAACGATGTGCTACCCTGCTTAGTATGCCTCGCCGTTGACCACTGACGACGTCCTCCAGCACCAATGCAGCTTACAGCTACCAGCTAATGGCCTTCGCACTGCCCTTTTCCCACCATCGTCAAGTAAATCAAGAGGGGTTAAGGAAGGAGAAGTCAGCACGCCACAATGAGGACCGCATTGCTCGCCGCAGCCCTTACAGGCTTCGTTTCCAACGCGTTCGCCGCGCCGGCAAAAACGGAACCTTTCCTCAAGCAGGTCAACAACCAGACGTGGATCATCGGCAATGACGTCTGGAACATGACGTAGGGCCTGAAGTACGGCGTGAAGCTGTACTACAAGGACCGCGATCTGGTCGGAAACGCAGTCGGTCACTACGTGAGTTACAGTACATTTATGCAACCCTGTCAGCGACTACCGGCGCTCATTTGACTTGACTAACACCGACGCAGATGGCGCCGCAGACGACATCGCCTGGTCCTCCGCCAGCATTGTCCACAAGGGCACCCACGAAGGCACCCCGTTCATCGATGTCAAGTTCACCGCCAACGACGGCGACGAGATTGGAAGCTGGTACATCAACGCCGGCAAAGATTACTACAACGGCAATCACTTGAAGCAGGGGCTCATGGTCCACCGCGACAGCGTAACGGGCGACGCTGTGCAGCTCAACATGATCCACGGTACGCACTTCCAAGTATCCGCCGTTGACGTCTTCCCCGTCAGCAAGATGTGGGGTCTGTGGCTGTGGTACCTCAACGACGGCTTAAAGGCCGACGCCGAAGCTCGCGCGACGTCCGAGTTCGCCGCTTGGCCCTCCTCCTGTCTCGAGGACGCGGCTTACCACGCCCGCGGCTTACCACGCCCGCGGCTTACCACGCCCGCGGCACCGTCAAGGGCAAGCTCCTCTCCGACGGTCGTCCCGCCGCTGGCGCCGCTGGCTTCCTCGGCGACAACCACCCCAACAAGACGGCCATCGACATGGGTTCTGACTACTACACCACCGCCTACGCCGACGCCTCTGGTGCTTTCGAGATCCCCCACGTTCGCGTCGCTGAAGCGGGATATGCCTTACAAGCATGGTCCGAGGGCGGTGAGCTGAAGGACGTCACCACGCACATCATCTTCAACGAACGTGACCGACAAGAAGACCACGGACCTGGGAACTCTGAATTGGGCAGTCTCGAAGCGCAAACGCCTCTTCCAAGTCGGCGACTTCGATCGCAAGTCTCTAGGCTTCGCCCAGGGCGGAGATCCCTACTACGGACACGCCATCATCGCCTCCTGCCCAGCCAACATCGACTTCGTCGTCGGCGAATCTGAGACGAGCGACTGGGGCTATGGACAGACGCACCAGTGCAACTACACCATCCGCTTCGACATCGATCAAATACCCGACCCGGCGACGCTCGGCGGCGAGTGGCGCTTCTTTGAGTTCCCTGTCCCCGGCGCGTTGCTGAGGCAGGGCGATAACGAGGTCACGTTCCGGCTGACCAGGAACACGAAGTGGACGGGTTTCATCTGGGACAGCATTGTCCTGGAGTGGTGAAGAGCCTATGAAGTGTTGGGTTATATATACATATAATCTTGTGAATATTACATACTTGGTACAAAAAGCACCCTAAATTTATCATGTCGTCAAATCGCCGCAAACGTCTGAAGCTCTGAAAGCCGACGCCACAGTGAAATAAAGAATGAGTTCTGGCCATGAGAAAAAAGCGCTATTATCGAGCGTTTATCTACTATTGTGCGGACAATAAACCTACCAGAGCCTTCATAAATGTACATACACTATTTAAGCAAGAAAATCGCGCTTACCAACACCTAACGCCATCATGACACTACAGATTGCCCAGTTGTAGTCACCCGATTACAATCACGCGTCACTAGCAGGCGCGTCCGTAGCTATGGCCTCTTTCTGCTCGGTATCTTCAGTCTGGGTAGCCTCCGTGCTGGCAGGTACCTCCTTGTCCGGTACTGGATCCGCACTCGGCGCAGGCGCCGGCTCCGGGGCTGCGACTGGCTCCTCTGTCGTCTGCTCCTTGGGCTGCTCCTTGGGCTCCTCTTTGGCCTCCTCCGCAGGCTTCTCCGGCTCAATCGGAGGGACCTCAGGAAGCGGGACAGGGTTGTCGACGTGGGGTAGCTCAGCGGGCTCGGGATGAGGCGCGGCGGGCGGCTCGCGGAGCGGAGATTTGCTCAATGCAGCCTGGCGGTTGAGCTCTGTTTCGAGGCCAGCTAACAGGTCGGGTCCGTCGTCAGTGGCCACGAGCGGCACCTCCGCAGCGGCTGGCGGATTGGCCTCGGGTTCCGCGGTGGGAACTAGACCCGAAGGCTCGACCACCGTTTCACCCGGTGGCTCGACTGGCGCTGACGGTGCTTCGACGAGTGTCTCCAGAGGGGCTTCCATAGGAATATCAGGAATATCAACAGGAGGCTCGGAAATATCAACTGGGACATCGACGGGAATATTTTCGACGGGAGCCGCCGGCTCCACTGGAGGCTCCATTGGCACCGGAGCTGGGGCTTCAATAGGAGCCTGGGATGGGGCCTCCATTACGGGCGCTTCAGTCGGTGCCTCTATCGGTGCATGCGGGGTAGGCTCGGGAGACTTAATGGGCGATTTCAAAGGAGACTTGATAGGGGATTTGATGGGTGACTGGGCAGGTTTCGATTGTTCTGTAGGCTCAGCAGGAGCGAAAATGGCGGCCGGGGCATCCTCAGCCATGGGCTCGCTTATTTGAACTTCCGTTGTAGACGCTGGGGGCTCCTCGATGGTTGTTGGCGGAGCCAGGGTGCTGTCATCCTTCATTGCTGAGTCTTCTTGCACAAGAGGCGCGGATTTATCCTCTGCGGCTGGTCCCGGCGGTACATCTGGGAATGGCTGAGTCTCAGGCGCTTTGGGATCCTCGATGGGCTGGGTGTTCTCGGAAGCTCGAGAAATTTCTGGCACTTCAGACATCTCAGGAACATCCAGAGCCATGGAATCTTCCTGGGGAGCATCGTTGGACGCGACTGTGTGATCAGCACTCTCTATTCTCGAGCCAGAGCCTTCAGTTTCGGCAGTGGTAGCCATCGAGAAAGTAGACCGGGTCTCCGCCATTGGTGAAACGATATCGCCGACCTTTTCAGCAGGCGGGATGAACGTCTCATTTACAGACTCTGCATCTGTGTCGAGGGGCAGCTGCTCAGGAACGGCAGGCTCTGCATTCTCAGTTGGTGCTTCGGGTGCAGAGATTGGAGCCGGTGCAGGTGCTGGCTCAGAATGGTCATCCATGCTGACGTCTCCTTGCTGTTCTTCGCTTTTCGGCGCTGTAGCAGCGGGAGTTAGAGCCGGAGCGTCAGCGACAGTAGGTGCCGGTAAGGGAGCGGGAGCGCTGGGTGCCAGAACGTCCCCAATGGGCGAAATCTGTGGCGATGCTTCTGTAGGAGACGGCAGCACCACATTCTTGAGGGGGCTTCCCTTTGGTGAGGAGTTTGCCAGGTGCATGGCAGGAAGAGGCGGCGCAAGATTGACAGGGTTCGCAGGCGGTGCTCCCATCTTCGCAAAGGGAGACTCGGGCTCTTTCAACTCCGTCGCCGAGGCGCCCACGATTGGTGTGGGTACCGATGGTGATGCATCCGCCATCTCTTGGTCTTGGCTGTCCGTATTTGTGCCTTCACGCTGTTCTTCGTCACCGTCGTCATTGTCATCGCCGTCCTCGCCATCATCATCGCCCTCGTCGTCATCGTTGTCTGCCATCTCGCTGTCGAGATTGTTCGAGTCCTCGCGCTCCTGCTTGATTCCCTTGAGAATCGTTAGTGGGAGGTTCTGTTTTGCAGGAGTTCCAGGTTTGCGACATACGTTCTCCACGCCCTCGGCTCCTTCGACCTTAGGGACGACAGGCGCGCCCACCACGGGCGGCGCAGCACCATCCACCGGCGCCGGCGCAGGCAAAGGCAGGGTCTTCTTCTTGCGTCCGCGACCAGGGCCAGGCTTGTTCTTCTTCTTGGGTGGCGGCGGTCTTCTCACCCGCTGAGGAGGCGCCTGTGTAGGATCGACCGCAGAAACAGGCACCACGGTCGTGGATATGATCTCACCCTCAATCTGCTGCCCATCCTGTAGGGTGACCTCCTGCGTGTACGGGTTGCCTGCAGCATCGACTCTTCTCACGGTAGCCCTAGTAACCGTCGCGCCGACCGAGGTGCTAACCACGGTCTTGGACGAGATCGTCACGGTGCCCTTCCTGCGCTTCGCGAGATGCGAGACAGGCGACCCCTCAGAGTTCCGGTTGATCTGCTTCCACACCTTAATCTGGAAGCCCTGGGTCGCGGTGTCGTCTTCCTTCTTCTCCGGCTTCTCGTTCACGGCGTCCACGTTCTCCTCTTCTTCCTCAGTTGGCGCAGGGCGCTTGTAGAGGACACCAGATCGGGCGGCGCGCAAAAGATCCTGGCTGTGCTGGGGCAGAAGACCGGCGTCTTTTGGCATGCCCCACGGGAGTTCAACATCCCAGATATCGCTTTTCTGCGTCGTCTCGGCTTGCTGGGGTGGCTGGACGCTCACCCATTCCTGACGCCATTGGCGCACGGGAAGGCCTTCGAAGTCATCGTGCTCGGCGTAGCCGCTGCGGTTCGCGCGTCGAGTCTACAGACGGTGCTTGCGTTAGACGACTCTCGCAGGAAATGGTCACCAATGTTGGTCAATGCAACTTACGCCAGGTGCCATTTCCCACTCCTACTAAAACACACAAAAATACGCGTTTATAACTTGACAACGTTTAAGTCAGCCCAGTCTCGTTGTCGTCGCGATGCGCGTAGAATTCCAGTCGGCCGAAATGTCAGACTGGTTACGTGGTAAAGTGCAGAGTGCTGAGAGTCAATGGCGTGAAGTCGCGACTGGAGTACCAAAGTCTGCGACTTCAATTGAGCGAGGCGATGCGACACTTGGGATGGTATTGCTTCAGTGCTTGATGAACAAGCTACATGCCGTGCCTGGGATTGACTCCACTGAGGGACCTAGCCTCAGCGTGGACACAGCGCGACAGCTGGTCACGGGCATGATCACGTGAGATATTTCGGTCAGGATGTTCAAATCTCGGTGAGTGTTGTCGGTCACGGATACCTCACCTCAAATGGTCTCTGCAGTGCAAGGATTGATGACAGTCCATCACCTATGCTGTAGGACCGTATATTCACAAACGTTTCATTCATTCCATATCAAATGTCTGCCTATTCCTGAAGCTTTTATAACCCTGCATGGCCGGCCAGCCAGCCCGTAGGGCGAATGATCAACGGCGCCTCCCCATTCGTTCTGCTAAACCACCTTCAGCTTGCCTGCACAGGTCGAAGTGGCCAAAGGAAAACTTGGCAGAAGATTATACAAGTCACGCATATCGTTGTCACCCATAGAGCTCCACAATCAATCACCTAGTGCAAAGGCTCGGATTCAGCAGAGAAGAAATAATGGTGAAGGCCCAGCACTCATAGAAACTCCATTGCCATGTCTATATGCCCAAAAGCCATGAAAAGCACTCTGGAGTGGAGGTTTGCTGTGGGAATCTCATCCCCCCGTGCTCCCGCTGTCTCAGTCCCCAAAAGTCAAGTGCGGTTTGCTGTGTGGAAATCGTGAACCCCTTTCGACATTGTGTGGTTGTACACTTTCTCTGCTCTCGCCCTCGTCCTTGGTATAGTACAAGTCTCCGAGATGTTCTCTCTCGATGGTATTAATAGCCATTTTGGCATCTTTTTGTTGGTTTTTCTTCTAGTCCCACCTAGAAGCATGTCAACACTTCATGCCGAGACTCCAGAGATTCCTGGTATCACAGACTCACCCTTGATCCTTTTGTCTGACAATATCCCCCTTGGCGCCCTTTTGCTTGCCCTATCTCGTTCGTCAGCCTACCGCCCGACGCATCCGAACCGTTGTCGTCATGGAAGATAAAAACCTACCGCAGCGCCGCCCTCGACTACTAACCGGTCCATCTGGGTAAACTGGCTGATAACGGTCTGCCTCTGCGACCAAAAATCAGTTACAAATTTCCTCACAACGTCTCGCTGGCTCGCCACACGTCGATGTCCGAATCGCAGAGTACAGCGACCCACATCGAAACACTCGCACACTCACCTTCATGCTCTGAAGCTCGTCCAATCCCTTCTGAATCAGCTCTTGCACCCGCCGCGGGTCCTCGACGTGTTGGTGCTCCCTGAACGCATCCCTCGTCCTCCGCTTCGCGTATTCTCGGAAGTTGTATGCCGCAAATTGATCGCCTTGTTTCAGCAACTGGCGATACTGCATCAACAGCTCGTTAGCGTTCGTAATTACTCCCAATATCACAGTTCAAAGAGGCTCTCCCCGCAAAGCGTGTTGAAGCTTCTCAGATCCCCGTATTGCGCACGAAAAAAGTAAAGAGGCGAAAGGAAAAACATACCAATGACCGAGCTTGCTGCGCTGCATCGCCCTTTAAAGCTTGTATCGCCGTCGCCATCGTATGCGCTTGTGGTGAGTGTGATAAGCTGAGGGGAGTAGGGAGGGCTGCGAAAAACTCCGCTGAAAGATCGCTGCGGGATTGATAATATTTTGGGGGTGGATGGCTGCGAGGGCGCACCTATGATGCAACGCGCATTTCCCCCCTCGGCGTTAGTGGTGGTCTCGGCGCGGCATTTTACTAATCCGCCACCAGCGGAGGGACCGGGAGCTAAGGCCCGGACCCTGAATGCCACCACTGGTGGGGTCGAGTCATGTATTCTACAAGTTCTTATATTATCTAGTCTACCTAACGGGGACTCCCTCATATAGGGTCCTAGTATGGCGTCGTGTAGCGTCGTATAGCATCCTACCCGCCTAAAAAATAAGAAAAAAATATATCGTTCTTGATATTACTATTTCTATAAGATTATATTATTTTCTCATCCTCGATACTACTATTTCTATTAAATTATATTATTATCCTATTCTGGTTTGGTTTTTTATTTATATCTATAAAAGCTATCGGGTAATCTATCCTACTACCTGCTATAGAGTTATTAAGAGTGTTATATTACTTTAGTAGTTGGGGATGATTTCTATTATTATCCTCAGTTGGATTAAGGTAAGTCCTTCTATATAGCTAGGCATAGCATTATTATTATATATCTAGGTAGCGTGATTGCGCATCGTGATATAGCTATTATTCTAGAGTTAGATAGAATGTTATAGCATCGTATCGATCTCGGTCGGGTTATCTATATTAAACGAGTTATAATTATTAGTCGGGTTATAAGTTACTAATCTATTGCTAGTTAGATTAGGCTTATCCTCGATAATACCAGGGTTCTATAAGATAGCATTATCGTTATTAATTATAGTAGTCTAGCTATTATTCAGGTCGGGTTAATTATATATCGATCTAACTTATAATAGAATTAGGAGATTATTATAGACTAGTCTAGCTCTAACTTCGTTAAGTAGAGTAAATATATCTCGAATAGTTCAGATAATTCGGGTTTTATTTAGAGACTATTTTCCTTTTACTAGTAGCTTGCTTTTATAAATCGCTATTAAGATATAGATATTAGTAATTATCGGGTTAGTTCCCTATCTTAAGGACTTATTAACGCGTTTATATACCGAGTAGCTTAACTAATCCTTATTTATAATAATCGATTCTAGGATTCTATTATTAAATATATTATAGATTAATAATTTCTCTAATAATAAGAGCATAATATATTTATAGTCGTGGTTAAAAACTTCCGTAATATAGTCGAGAGCGGCTCGTTAATTAGGTTAGTAATTATTATTAGGTATAACGAATTTCAGTCCTTAGCAATATTTCGATCTAAGTTCTTTATTAGCTAATAATAGAACCTATTAGTTAACTCTTAGATATTAGATTGTTTTCTTAGATTAGGTGGGTTTAATTACGCTCTTATATAGCTTGCGATGTTTATATTTTCCCGCTTTAGTGCTTCCTTCTATATTATAGTTAGCGGTGTTCTAATCGTAGGCGTTGGAGACGGCATTAGCACCATCTCTAGCCTCTCTATTATTATACTCAGGGAGCTGCTATTATCGACGTTTAAGTTAGTTCTATTAATGCTTATATCGGTTATAGTTATCTTTTACTCTATTCTTATTAGCAATAAAGGCGTTCTATTCGTCTTTAGTTATATAGTTATAGATATCCTCCTATAGGGAAACATCTAAGCCAGATGAGGCGGATTCTGCATTAGTATCCGCATTGGTATCGGGGTTATTTATAGTATTATTGACCTTATCCTGCTCGATCGTAGCGGCATAGGGCGGGGCTTTCTCAGGTTTATCGTTATTAGTATACTCCTTTCTAGACTGAGCAGTCTCGTTGCTAACTATATCCTCGGGTTATCGCTCGTTAGGTTCGTTAGCAACTAGGTTATCCCTATTCTCAGTAAGTGCATTAGCTATAATATATATTATTATTAGTATTTAGATATAATATTATGCATAATCGGGGAAGTAAGTGAGCAAAGCACCTATTAACGAATTTATATAGGAGTGAGGTTATATAGGAGTAAAGAAGGAAGTCTAGCGAATTTTAAATATAGGTTTATTATTATAGAGGAATTATATAGGGAGGGTAGGTGTAATAGTTCTAAGTATTATTCGCTTCTATTTATAGAAGGCGCATAGGAGTTAGGAAGCAGGTATAAATATCCCTAATATTAAATTCGTTTTAATTAGCAGAAGGCATATAGGAGTTGGGAAGTATCTCTACCTAGTCGGGCTATCTATTTATGAAATTCTAGGTTATCGGTTCGAATAAGGTATTTAATAACTAGTCTATTAGTTTGTATTATGAGGATATATCTATCTAAAGTTATCTACTATCTATATTTATTGCCTAAACCTGCTAGTTAGACTAGGTATTAAGTTATCCTAGCTTTTGTAATGCGGGATTGTATAACTTATCGAGGAATATTAATTGGAATTATTAGTCCTAGGTGTAGTAGTTATCTCCTAAAAATATCTATTAGCGGTGCTAGTTCTAGATAATTAATAAATATAACGTTATATATCCTAGCGTAGTCTAGTAATCGGAGTTGGTATGCTAATTATCCTACTCGTTCTAATATTATATATAGCCCGGCGTATTATTATCCGTATTTCTATCCGAGGGACTTAGCTTAGGGGTTCGAGTACCTACGATATAGTTATAATATAACTCTCTATCCTACTTCAAAAAATTTCAGTAATCGTTTCCTATTATAATAGGATTTAGTTTGCATTGCTGCTATTGCTATCGTATCGTATGCTTATAATTAATTATATAAGCTAGCTAGAATATAGTTAGTATAGCTAGTAACGAGGTCTATAGTATTATTAGGAGTAAAACCGAGTACCACCTCGTTAGGAGTTTAGCCTATTATCGCGGATTTTGAATTATTAATTTCGAATTATAATCTAGGTAGAGCCTCGTCCTATATATCAGGACTACTTATAGCTGCGATATAAATCCGTAGGGCGGATTCAACTATTAGGTTAGTTCGCTCGCTCTATCTATCGGTTTGTGGATAATAGGCTGTGGAATATAATAGCTTTATTCTAAGTCGTGTCTATATATATTTCTATATATCAGATAGAAATTTCAGATCTTAGTCGCTAAGTACGATTTTAGGGAGACCCTAGTTTTAACGAAGCAGGAAATCTAGCAATCTATTAGCCTACTACTTCGCGGAGTCGGTTTTTCGCCTAGGTATTAAGCCGATTTATTTAGAGAATTTATTAGTAACTAATATAATATAATTATATCTATTCCTCGTTATAGGCAAGCCTAGGATAAAGTCGATAGTAATTGTATAGTATAGGCATAGGGGTGGCAAAATTAGTTGCATGCTGCTATATAGTCGGTAGGTATGGATCTTATATATTGAATATTCGGGATATCCTATGAGGAATCGTTTTAGTTATCGGGTGAGGTGTGGGATGAAGTATCCTGCTAGGGAGTATAGTAACTTATTATATCCCACGTGATTATCGCTATAAATAGTATAGAAGATATCCGCCTAGTAGTTCTGAGGAACGTATAGTTAGTAATATATGCCTAACGTCGTTTTCTATATGAGGCCGTTATATATATAAAAGGGTAAGTCGGCTCTATTATTACGCTCTAGTGCTAGGTTCTTTCGCACTATGTCTAAGATAGGCTTTAATACTAGGTCGGATTAGTATCTATTAGCTATCTTTCTATAGAAGTTAGGATTAATACCGAGTAATATCATGCTAGTACTATCTTGAGTAGCTAGCGGGGTTAGGTCTGGTGTATATTCGTTTCTTATCGGGTACTATAGCTAGTACGGGGCTAAATTATTATTAGCTATAAACGCAGATTACGCCTATATCTATATAGCCCATTCTTCGGGTATATCATCAGGAAGGACGTCGAGTCTGCTGTAGTTAGGTTCTAGGTTGTTATTACCCCTATTAGTTAGAAGTTGAGATAAAGCGTTAGGGATAATATATTCTTTACTGGGTTTATAAATAATAACTAGTTCGAACTAGCTAGCGTATTCCATAGCTCTTACTAGTTTCTTATTATTAGTACTAGCTGCTGCTATGAGCGCGATATTAGTCTGTTTTAATAATCTGAGAATAGCTAAGTAATTAGTGATAATATATATCGGGTATTGAGAAGCTATAATCTATCGCTTGCATTTCTTTAGGACCTAAATAAATCCTAAGGTCTCTATCTTAGTTAGCTAATATGTTTTCTTAACGCGAGAAAGCGTTCGTGATAGGTAGGATATCGGTTAGATAGCAGTTCGGACTAGTGCTATTATTACTTTTCCTTGGTTATCTATTATATATCGCAAAGCGTTAGGGTTGATATAATATACTATTACTCTAATCCTAGTGGCTGAAACGTTAAAGTTAACGAATAATAGTCTAGTCGGGTCGAAGTAGTGGACTTTAGTATATCGCAGCAGGGCAGTCTTAACTAACTCGAATAATAATCGTTCCGCATTAGTTAGGGCTAGGTTGATTATTAATACCTATTTTTTCCTTCCGGGGTTTTTACTAGTAATGCGGAGACTATCCTTATTTATTCGTTATTTGAGAAGTTTAGTCTTATATTATTCGAGTAGTTCGATAATCTCTATATATCTAGGGATATTATATTAGAGGTAACTGCAAAATCCGATAAATATTTCGAGGTTATGCAAAGTTATTAGGCACTTAATTCGTTTTATTACATCTAGTTTCTCTATAGTTATAGCTAGACCGAGAGTATCGATATGCTATCCTAGTAATATCATACTAGGGAAAGCGATATAAGTTTTAGAGGGTCTAATACTAATATTTCTCAACCTGAGGAGTAATAGTAATCGTCATAAGTCGGCTAGATATTCTTTATATATATCGGATGCAAAAACTATATCGTTATAAAAAGACTATATACTAGTGCTATCGAATAAGATATCTATTTGTTATTAGACGTAGGCGTTAGAGTTCTTATAACCTATAATTACGCAGTTAAAGGTATATTAGCTATCGGGGGTGATAATCGTGAACGCGCTATCTGATTCTAGATAAACTCGCTATTAGTAGTAAAATAAACTTATATCCATAATAGTGATGTATTTTTTGTCTTTAATTATAGCTATAATGTCGTCTTATGACTATATAGGGTAGCTATTAGGTAGGGTGATCTTGTTCAGAGCTCGGATATTAATAACTATATATCCCTTCTTCTATTTTCTATCGACTTCGTGCTAAACCACGAATACCGGAAATAAGAATAGTACTTATTTTATCGTGCGGTATAACTATCCTTATTATTATAGTTTCATCACTATATCTTATACTATTTCGTATTCGGGTGCGCTAATATTATAAATCTTTCGTGTTTTAGGGAGTTGGTTTTCCTAACTAGGTTTTAGTAGCACTCGGAGCTATTAGTCCTATGGGAGGTTAGTAAAACTAGTATCTTAAAACATATCAGCAAACTTATCCAGAATTTATAAGAAGCTATTAGCTCTGCTATTACTATTATAGATTATTATCCCGAGTATATATTTACGTATCGTTTCTAGATCGTTAGCTTCAACTAGCTTAAAACCGGACGAGTGCTCTCCAAAGAGTCTATCGGGTATAGTAGTGCCTATACTTACTACTATATCTACTATATCTTCCGCGACATTCTAATAGTATGCTTCGTCGTTAAGTAATACTAATATCCCAACTTATACGTTACGAGGGATAAAGATAGGTTTATTAGACTCGTTAGTTATAACGATATAGTAGATATTGCAGTCAGCTAGCAATGCATATGCGGAAAATTTATTAAAAGATGCCGGCTTAAATAGGAGGTCTTCCGCAGCGTCTCGGATGTGATATATAATAGGTAATAAAGTAGTTATTTTTAGTTGCAGCGTAATTATAGTAGCTGATCGGATGGTTGCCCTAACTAGTGGTCGGGTTCTAAGTTCGCCTCTAATTAGTATTATAACTTTATATGAGTTAATATAAGCTATGGATTCTGCTAGCTTAAAATCGATCTTCTCAGGGATTAAAACGTTAGTACTAATCAGCATATTAGCTTAGAGCCTATTCACTAGTGAAACTTCTTATCTAAAGTGCGCAAAGGTCGGATAGCTATTAGCTATGCCCCGGATATAGAAGGGAAAAATAATATATTTATTACTAGAGTAGTAGTCTGCGCTAATACCTCATACTGCGAGCAGTTATGCTCGTTTCCTGATCTATAGTTATGGAAAATGTTTTACGAGCTATTATCAGTCTATTAGTAATTAGCTGCATCCCGTGTCGCTACATACTTCTTATTTAGTTATGTTTTTAAAGGAGGTTATAATAATTATATATAAGTAAGTATATCGTCGGGCCCCGAAACCGGTTCTAATATCTTTAGTTGCATCTACTATAGAGGTAATAATAGGAATCATGGCCTGCGCCGGGTCTAAGTAGTTATATTATATATCTATAGAGTCCTTAGTTATAGGGTTAATATCATTAGATTAACTTTTTTTTTATTATCTTATATATTAGATTCGGGGTTGAGGAGCTTATTAATTGCTAAATTAGTATTAGCTAGGGTAGGAGTTTCTAACGTCTCGCATCTAGCTCGGGTAACTAATGAAGTATATTATTAGATTAGCACCTAGTGCTAGTCGTATAGATATGCAAATAGTCGGTTACCTAAGGAAAATTCTTACTTATATATATTATATCAATAGGATATAGCAGGGGCAGCATAGAAGAATGCTACGTTAGCTACTAGTAGAACTAGATAGTAATCTCTATCGGGTGCTTCTATATCCTCGCTATCTTCTATATTATTAAAGTCCTATATTTTAAATAAAGGGTAGGGCTCGTCTTATGGCATAATATCGTGCCCTCGATCGAGATTATTAACTATATCGGTATAGCTATTCTACGTATTGATTACTTCTTTAGTATAATAAGTAGTACTATATCTTAGTTATTGTATAGGTTTTTAGTCAGCGTGCGATTAGAAGTAGTTATCTTCTATTCGCTAGGCGTTATTATATCCCGGATTCTAACCCTATGGAGTCGGGCTAGGTCGGTTAGGCGCTGCGTTCTGCTATCGATATAATAGCTGTTGCTATAATTAATTATAGCTGCTATAACCTAGTCCAGGTTGGTTACTCGCTCCATACTAATTATAATAGGGAACTAGCTAGGAATAATTATTCTCATATAGTTTTAGCATTAGTATATAGGTATTGCGTTATTATCTATACTAGTAATTACCTCTTCCTCGCCACGGTTAGTAGTAGGGTCTTCTTATATTAGCAGCGTACTAGTTGAATTCTGGACGTCTTGCAGGGTAGGGTGCTAAGTATATAGCTAGTATTGCCTTAGCTAAGAAAGCTTATAATATTAGTCTAGCTAGCTTATCCGTAGTGTTTTATTACAGGCTGAAAGTTATAGTTGGATATTAGTTATATGCTATTCTAATAAGCATGCTTTCTCTAGCGTTAATATAGTCGAGAAATTAGGCTAACGTTATAGTCGGGTTAGGTTTATCTAGCTATAACTAGATCTCGCTATTAAGCGATTCGAATATAATATAGAGCTAGGCGTAGAGATCTTGAATTTCTACATTTCGAATATCTTAGATCATAGTCTAGATATAGGGTTAGATAGTGAATCCTCTAGCGAGGTTAGTAATTATTAATCGTTAGCTATAGAGGGTCTATAAAGCAACTAATAAGTCTTACTTAAATCGTTTGTAGAGTATATCGAGGAGCTGCTAGATCGGGCTGTATAACAATCCTAACCTTTTAAGCATAGTTAATTCGGTTATATACTAAGCTAAAGCGGTGCTGAGCAGGCATAATAACCACACCTCTTTAATAGCTAGTTCTCTATATATATTAGCTAGATATTATAATCTATTGCAGAAAATATGGACGTCGGTATATATTATATGCTTAGTTCCGCTAGTAATACTATATTATAATAGATCGCATGCTATTGGGTCGAAATATCCCACGTCTTCTGCGCGCAAAGGTCCCTGGGCTAGGTTCGGGTTAGGGGAATTCTCACGTCCCTGGGGCTATTGATTCTAATATGCTTCGTTATATATAGATAATATTATAGTAGTAACTACTCTTGCTATAATATTAGCTAGTATCTCTGCTATTATAACTATAGGCGCTGGTAGTAGATTCTATAGGTAGTTATTCCTAGCGGGATTTCCTCTATTATTATCTATTCTTCTTAATTCGATACTAGGTGCTAGTAGTAAATCTATGAGTCAGGTCTTATTAAAGGCGTTGGTTAGGCCTAATAAACTATTTATTAATAGGGAGTAGTCTAGTCCCTTATTATACTAGGTTTCGGACTACTATAGTATAGTTAGTTCGATAGAGAATAGGGGTCGGTCAGGGGTAACGAAGGCAGCTAGGTTATATCCTATGCTATATCAACAGGTCGGATAGGGTCGGAGGACCTCTCTATACTATAAAGCAACTGCTATATAGATACTTCGAATACCTCTCTTCCCTTTGAGCTACTCGATCGGGAAGTCGGGTTTAATAGATTTGCTATTAGAACTATTACGAAAGTCCTTATCGAGTCCTTCGTAATAAAGTAAGATAAGTGCTTAATATTAGTTATTATTAGTTACTTCTCTTATAGTAGGGTAGTTAGGATATATATAGCAAAAATGCAATAGTTATCTCGCTTTTAAGAGAGCAGATATAGGGGAGTTAGATAGCGAGGTATCTAGTGCTCTAGGGTAGTATAGGTTACTACTTTATTATAGGTAGTATATCAGGCGAAGTTAACTTAGGTAGTTAAGTTAGTTATACGTTACTAAATAACGCGGTAATAGTTTAACGATGGGAAAATTTATAGTTTAATATCTCAGTCGGTTAGGGGGTAGATAGTATTGCAATTCTAATAATAGCTTAATACTATAGTGGAATTTTAATAAGATTGGTGGTCGTTAAATTGACTAAGGTCGTGCTACTAGGTTACCACCACTAGTAGGGTCGAGTTATATATTCTATAAGTTCTTATATTGTCTAGTCTACCTAACGGGGACTCCCTCATATGGGGTCCTAGTGTGGCGTCGTGTGGCGTCGTGTGGCACTGAACCTCTGATTTTCGTCACCAAGGCGAGCGGTCTACGGCTATTCGGATGCGCAAAAAAAGTGGGAGTCGGTAAATGAGACTTTGAAGAGGACAGGAGTTATCCCTGGCCCTCAGATGGATATTGATGCCCCCATATCGAGTATGCCTCTATTTTTCCCCGGCTTCATCACGACTTGTCACTGGAATCGTTGCAAATCTCACTCTCTCTTGAGCACTCGTGTGATGGGGAAGTTGATGCGTTCCCATGTAAATACCTCTATTACGCTTGATTATCTATAATGCCGTCCCTTGGTTTTACAGGACCTGCGGCTCACCAGTCCGCGGCCAAAGTGCAGTGTATGTATATATGCATATGTTCTGCGTGAATGCTGTGAGCGTAGCTGCAATTATGTGTCTCAAGGCAGACTCATGAAGAGCTTTTCCATCTCCGGATAATTGGGCGTGCTTCGGTGAGCATTAGTTACGAGGTCATTCCGAGTGGGAGAGATAGGAGCTTACCCCATGCCGGTTACAGGATCCCAGCCTTCTACCGCGGAGAAACCCTTGGTGCCGCAGCCTGGGTTGTCTCCATTGGTCACGTCGTTGAGTATCTCGGGATGGGTATAAAGCGTCGGGTTAATGAACCCAACAGGCTTCTTATTGGCTTCAATACGCTTCTCGTTAATCATGTTGATGATGGAGCCGACTACTGGCGCAGATGCTGGATCCACGTTAGCATTGAGTTTCATCGCGGGGGAAAGACTAGGATGCCTACCTGAAGTACCAAACGACAGTGAGAACTTGCCATCGACGGCCGTGACGTAGTTGGCACCGTTGGCAGCGATATCCGGGAAGCCGCGTACCACCTTGGAGTTGTTGTACCGGTCCGCACCGTATGGCGGTGCGTTTTTGGCATGATAATCCCCGACCATCTTTTTCTGGTAGTCAGGCATTGCAAAGATGTTGGAAAAGCCACCGCCAGAAAAGATAGCCTTCTGGCAAGCACTTTCAGGAGTGTGAACAGTAGAGCCCTCCAAAATCTGGGTAGCACCAACCGAAGTCACCCAGGGGCAACCGCCAGGGAACGAGGGGTTGAAAACGCCGGTCTTGCCGTCATTGTAAGCGCCCGTTTGGGTGTCGATGCACTGTTTACCGTTTCCAGCAACACCAGAATCGCCAGAGGAGTACAAAACGGTGACGCCTTGCAGACCGAGCTTCATGTATTCAGCGCACTGGCGCTGGATGTACTTGCGACCGAGATCGGCCTCGTTGAAGCCATAACTGGTGGAGATAACGTTCACCAAGGGAGCTGAACCGCAAACCTTGTTGCTGTACTGTCCGTCGATGTTGGGGTCCTTGGAGCCGCCTCCCTCGAAAGTGCAGTAGGCGCCATCGATAGCATCCAGGAAGTTGTTGAAGCTTGCGCCCTGGTTCAAATCGCCCACTTGGTACAGCGTTGCGGTTTGAGGGTAGATCAAGGCCATGGCGAATTCTAGGTCAAGAGCAGATTCTCCGTTGAAGCGAAAACTCTGGTTCTGACTCTGGACAACAGCATTGCCGACCAACGTGACGATGGGAGGCGTTCCAGAAAGACGAGGCTCGAATTCCTTGAAATACATGTCCAGGTCGCTCTGAAGAAAGGCCTGAGGGGTGTACTCAACGATGCCGAGGGTGTTGTTAGAGCTCTTCAGCGATCCTGGCGGGGTAGCGTAGAGAGCTCGCAGGCAATCCGGCGTGATCATCATGTCGCACTGCTCAAGGCTCATGAGGGCATTCTGAACGACTGCGCCCTGTTTCGGCCCTGCTCCGCTTTCCGGATTGCCAACAATGGAGGGGCTCTTGCCACCAGAAGCAACCTCGCGCTTTGCGAGCTCACGCTTCTTGAGTTGTCGCTTCTTGAGCTCCTCGACGTGCTGCTCAGTGAGCTCGTGCTTGGTGTTCTGGCGTTGCTTTCCCAGCTTCTGGTCGAAATGTACTGAAGGAGTGACAATATCGATGTGATCAACCAGATGTTCCGGGACGTGGTACTTATCGCAGGCAACGTGAGTGTGGCCTTGCTCGTGCTTGTAGACGTGATACTCTGTTTTCAGGAGTCTCTCGACTTCGCCAGCTGTACCGTTGAATTGAATCCAGTTGCGGCCCTTTGAGAGCGCAACGCGGCCTCGGTGGATGCCTTCACTCTCAAGCCATTGCATAACCAGGGCTATGGACTCTTGCCTCGGCGCGAACATCTCGATGATGTCGTCATGTGTCCAGTGTTTGCCGTAATTGGGGGAGTCAGGATGGGCCACATCGTTCATGAATTCGTTTGCGCGGTGAAGGTTTGACTGAGCAAGACCAATCTTGACTGGCAACCTGGCCATAGTGTGCAAGCGGTGGTTCTTGACCCATTCCGGCCGGGCAGGTTGCCTCTCCTCGTGCACAGCGTACCTGTGCGACCGTGTCACCGGGTTCGCTGTGGTCACTGCCACAAGGGCAGTGAGTAGGGTCGCAAGCGCACTAAACTTCATCGTGTCTTCCCAATCTTCGTGGTTCAGCTTCTACCTCACTTCGCACATATAGGGTCTAAAGAGGCGTAACGGTCGAGCGACAAGGCTGGCTATTTGTTGATATTTAGCAGCTGTCGTCCAGTCATGACGAACCCCCATTGACGCAATGTACCAGCTCCAGACACGACGAATGCGAAACCGGTTTCAACGGGATCCTTTTGGCTGTTTGTCTGGTGGTAACCATCCAAAACGAGCATTTGGCTGAACGGCAGCCT
This sequence comes from Colletotrichum sansevieriae, assembly GCA_026260285.1. NCBI lineage: Eukaryota > Fungi > Ascomycota > Sordariomycetes > Glomerellales > Glomerellaceae > Colletotrichum > Colletotrichum sansevieriae. The sequence continues at coordinate 16,429 of JAOQIF010000055.1, read as the reverse complement.
GTGCGCTGGGATCCTGTTGCATGGAGACAACACCTCTTACATGGACAATTTCTTTAGCTCCGAGCCCTGGAGTAATAAAAGCCACTTCACGGCCTGGCTTCTGGTGCCTTTTTTGCCACCAATGACGACCCATTCCGACCTGACTTAATGTCTGAAATTCATGTACGGCAGGTTGATCAACAAAAGGCCGATAGCCGAAGGTTAAGCTTCAAGGCGAGGTACTTCAAACAATCGTCTCAAGTTGGGGTGGACCACAATAAAATTCTAGGCGTTTGCCAGAGCAAGGGGAACAACGATGGTGGCCGATTCGTATTGGTCATGCGAGACGTTGATCCGGCCGTCAGGTTTTCCCTGCTCAAGATGGACTTGATTCCGATGTAAATCCCAGAATCACTCGCTGGGCGACAGGAGAGTTTGCGAAGTTTGGATAAGGTCAATTGAAGGCTCGAGCCGCCATCTGGAATGCGGACCAAAGAGAGGTGAAACGCTCTCAATGGGATGATTTGGCCTCGACATATAGCTGCATGGTCAGCTTTTGCAGAGCCCTTTGCTGGTTGATAATCTCCCATAACTCGCCCGTTTCTCTCTGAGTCTCCGCATCGTCAGCTTCATCGGAAGTCTGCGCAGGAGTCTCTTGAAACGAGAGAATAGCGGCCTCAAGGACGTCATTGGGCAGCCCGTGGCCATTGAGCATCTTGGCGAATCTCGTCTCTTGCTGAATCTCAGCACATAGTTGAGACGTGAAGGCGTATTGCCGCTCGGCCAAACTTGGCTTGACCACTGCAGCAGGTTTTGTGGATCGGGGAGCCTGCAGGAGCGGGAGAAACGCGAGGTTTGTTACAGATGTATTCAGGTCTGCGAGCTCCGTAGGGTGGCCGTTCTCGGTCAATTGCCATTGTAAAATCTTTCCTTTGGTGTGACCAGATAGCACTGTCGTGCAATCATGGTTGGTTGCCAAGCACGAAGCTGGGCCAGCATCCTCGTCGGCCAGTCCAATCGGCGAGTTGACCTGAACAACTGTGGACGACAATTCAGCACTGCGCGGACCAATCAGCGGCTTCTCGCCGAACAGTTCTACGAGGTAGAGGGATCTGTCCTCGGATGAAACAAAGACGGCACGAGCGCAGGGATCCATGGAAACGCAGAGCGGAGCTGTGGGGAACAGCAGCGTACGAAGGACGTCGCCCGTTCGATAGTTCCAAATGATGCATGTCTTGTCTTTGCTGGCCGACACGCAGATGCTGGTCTCCGGGTTGACACTGCGACTGACAGCCAAGGACGTAATTGCAGCACGGTGATTGGAAAGAGTGCGGTCCGGTTCGTTGTCGACGAAGGCATTCAGCTCCAAGAGACGGGACAACGTCCATACATGGATGTTTGAGTCTTCAGATCCAGTAATGAGGTGATGACGCGTAACTGCGAGGCAAGACACAGCCTGAACATGGCACGGTGGAGTGGTCATTTGGCGACCGGTGCATGTCTGTTGTTTCTGTTAGCCACACGACACCACGGAGTCTGGTTAATTCCTTCGGAACGAAGACTGGAAACGTTTACTTACTTCCCACAATATTAGTCTACCTTCGGATGTCCCTAACGCCAAGACATCGTCGATCAACGCCAAGCTGCGAATTCGCTCAGGGAAGGTCACGGTGACCTCCTGAATGCCCCGCGCCCTCGAGTAGACATGGACCTGGGATTTTTCGTGCTGGGCAGTGAAAACATGCGAGTCACTGACAGCCAAGCAGTTTGGTGGGGTATTGCTCTTCTTCAGAGTTGACTTGACAGAATAGCTTGGGCTCAGTGTATGGACGTAGATGCCAACATCCTTGGAAACGGCGGTGTTCGCCGCAACAGGCGGGCCGCAGATGCAGGAGTAGAACTCTTCTGACAGCATGTTGGTGTTTTAGTAATGAGGCGCGGCTGTGAGGGTGGTGAAGGCCGGTTAGGCGCGTCTCCCTCGGATCTTTGTGTTGTGACTGATGTCCGAGAGCGCATCTGAGTCCGGAACCTCGGGCTGTGTTGAAGCAAGGGGTCAAGGAAAGTGCGCAGGCGGCTTTCTCTCAGCCGCGTTCGAGAACGGGCTCTGACCGCGGCGCCCACGAGGATGTGACAAAAACGTGGGTGTGATGTGTTTCAACGCCACAAAGAGTGGAAGGTGCGAGAAACGAGAACTAGAATGCGAGATAGCTCGTGGCGGAGATGGACCAAGGCGAATTTTCTGAGTCGAGTCTTCCTCGCGACCACGTTCAATGGCTTGGACGATTTGGATCCAGAACTGTTCGGGAGATGGTCGAACCGAGAACGTTGGACAAGTAGCTCGTCACGGGACGAAGAAAGCCCTTGTTTCTTTTTCCTTTTTTTTTCCCCCTCCCCGAGATATGACACGCCGGCGCAGTGGTGGCTTTGAGACAAGGAGCTGCGGAAACTTGGAAGAAGCTGATATGTCGAGACGACGAGGCTGCTTGATGATCCAGAGAACGTGGAAAAATTCGGTTAAAAAAAGGTGTTATCGATAAGTCAACCTCAGGTCGTTAAAGGTGTGCCCCACCAAGCCCAGCGCTCCTCCCCTGGTTATTCCAATCCCATGCGAGGTGGCTTGAGGCGTCATCCGCTAGAGGGGACACTAACGGGCGAAGGCCGCCGGAAAGAGATATAGGTCCATGGATAATGGATTTTTCGGCACGCTGTAAGGGGCAGACAGCCTGTAGCTCGCCTGTGAAATGGCAGCTAGCCCATCCATGGATCCCTACAGCAGTCCGTCACATCATGGACGCCGCCGTTCCGCTCTAGAAGCGCTAACAGGCAGCCCCCAGCCGTGTAAACAAACCTGTGGCCTGTCACCTCTCAGGCTCTCAGAGTCTCCGGGTCACGCTCTCCTCCACCTCGCATCGCCAACTCGCCAACCCAACAATGCCAACCGCCCTCGCAATGTTCGCGGGCGAGACATGTCTCCCGTCAGATTAGCTCATGCCACAAGATCCATCGTCTTTCATGATTCAGCATCCTGAGTCAGTCAGTCAATCACGCATCTGCCCACCCCATCGTCGGTTGAACTGTCTTAGATCACGTCCAGAGAAGTCTCCAGCATCGCAACGTCCTCAGCCTACCTCGCCCGTGTCTTACACGTCCTCCGCTCCGGGCCCCCGTGTCGTTCACCGCTACAGCCAGACGTTTCTTTTTCTTCAGCGATCGTCCGCCATCTCATCGGGGCTGCACGGGACACAACGAACGGTGGATATTTGTGTCTCGCGTGCCCGTCTGACGTGACGGCTATATGCAGCAATCATGTCTCGCCTGCAGCTCGCCGACATCATTCACGTCTGCAGCATCTCTGGTGCTTCGCCAGAACTTCAGCCGCTGCCGCTGGTCTTCACCTCCTGTGTGCTCTGTCCTGCCTCGCCGATTCAACATGCCTGCCGCCTTTACCTTGCCCCATACAGAGACGGCGCCCCTTCCTGTGGCTTCCAAGACAGGGTGAAATCTCAGCAGACCAGTTGTGTCACTCTGCGCCGTTGACAGCCAGATGACGACGAGCCTAAGGAGGCACTCAATCCGTCAGCCCGATGGCTCCATTTCCAAGGCGCGGGTCGCCATCTCGCGGCTCAGGGCCGGTCGTCGTTGATTCTTGGTTCATCAAATATTGCTGCCCGGTTTACCAGGAACAGCTTGGTGGCTTACAACCCCAGCCACTGTTTTTAAGGCAGGCCATCCCTGACCAACGCCCCGGCGACCAGCAGAGGTCACGAATCGACGTCGCATTTTAATCCCATTATGCTCTGAGGGGCCCTGCCTGCCTGGGCGCCGGAGGAGCAACAAGCATCCGATGCGCATTTACAGCATAGTGCAGACCGCGTACGCATGCGAGCTGCAATTGTGGCAGATGGGTGGCATGCGACGCGATGCGACCTTTCATCTGCCAATATCGTTGACCTGGTGCGAATACGGCCGCGGTCGACCTCCGTCCGACATGAACAAAGCCTTTGCGCAGAGAGACACTCAAAATAATCGAGACGAGTCGCAGCACCGAGCAAACATCCAATGGCATGGGATCCGGATCGCCAGGTGGCTCTGGACATGACCCTCTCTAATCACCCTATCACGAGCTGCTTTCTGCTGCACCGCCCCTCAATCTCCCGTTAATCCGGGCAGGGGACTCCGACTCGAAGACGATCCTACCTCAAGTTCACTTGTCACACCAGCAGTGCCGAGACAGTTACCTGCCATTGCCCGACAGCTCGCCATTTGGTACTTGTGGTCGCCGGCAATCTCATCAAGGGCTCACTGAGGCGGAAGTTAGTTGTGGCTAGAGGATGGGCAGATGAATGAGCAAACTCCGTTCTCTTGGAAATCAGGATTGCTTGTGCTGCTGAGCAGTTTGCCTTCTGCATAACATGCAGTTGCACCTGGAACAGACACAGACGGCTGTGGGCGCCAGGCTGGCCCGCGCATGCAGATGCAAGATGCAGTTATGATGCAACAACACAGACGCATAGACCGCCCTGAGCTGATTGCACTAACATGGCATAGGCGAATCAATGCCTGCTCCTGCTCCTGCTCCCTTAGTTAGCACCAAGGGCCAATGGGCCTCGCCGTGTTCACCCGGGGCCTGGTCCGCTGGGGTGGATGTTGCACGGTGCAAGGTCTGTTCTCCAAGACCCCTCGATAACCCCAGGTCAGATAAGTGATCGATTTGTTTTCTGGTGTCATCCTGCGTCGAGGCACCAGAAGAAACAACCTGCAACATGGTGAACATTGAGAGTCGAAGGACTGCACGGCTCGGATAGGACATTGGCCCCTTTAGACTCTCATCGTACCGCCAATCAAGCCTCCATCGTACATGTTTAGGTGGGTGGGTGGTGGGCTTAAACACGTGTCACGAACGCGGAGCCCATCCAGAAAATCCGAAAGAATTTTTTATGAGCGCCGAGCTTGTTTTGATGATAATGGCACAGGTGATCCTCCACCAAGCTTATCAGCAAATAAAACAGTTATTGCTTTTGGAAGCGAATGGCATTGAACGGCATGCCGTATGCAGCGCAGATATGCACTGCCAGCGTGGTATTATTGAGGACTTATCCACGCCCCTCATTTTGCTTTTTCCTCCTCATCGTCGTCTCTTTTCGGTGTGGACCGAATAACGGGGTCAAATAGCTTTGGTTGCTGACTGCGCCGGCTGCCCCTGACCCGGCCGCCCTACCCATTCAACGATTCCCCGTCCGCAAGATCCGAAGTCGCGCAGAGCTGTCTCGTTCGTTCTACACTAGAGTAAGAGTAAGTGCAGCTCTGCGACCTGCCCAGATGTACTACTCTGTATTGCGTAAGAAAGGGTCTCTGCTGAGTGTTCTCGCCCACAGACGCCGGAGGCTAAGACTGTAGAAGAAAAGACACGACGAAGCCTACCTTATGAGCAGTACGTACAAAGCGGAGGACGGAAGACGCAAGGGCGAAGTACCGCGGTCAACAATGTCTTACAACTCTAGTCACAGAGACGGCCCCTCTTCGCAGAGTGTTGCATGTCTGAGAGAGAGTGATGGCGACGGGCCTGGTGTTGTTGTTTTGTTATTGTGTCTTCACCTCGAGTGGCACGGCATACGCAGCTTTCCCCTCGGGCAATCTTGGGCAATCTTTCTCAATCTCACTATCCAGTCTGCATGGAACCCCGTCCACGAAACGAAGAAGCGGCACTCTTCCAGCCGCCCTCTCATCTCCCGAGTCTGCACGAGGAAGGGTCTCTTTATCTCTCAGTCTCTCTCTCTCTCTCCTCTTCAGGCCTGTGGAGGGTCCCGGACCCGAACTCATGGTCCTTTTTCGGACCCTCGCATCCAGTGTATCGAGCTTCGATCCCTACTAGCGAGCCTTCTTCTGCCCTACTCCGTTCTTCTTGCCCACGGTATGAGGTCTTGCGTCCATTTATACTGGAGCAATTGGAGCAATTGGAGCAACTGGAGCAACTGGAGCTACTGGAGCTTCGCCCTCTGGCACACCCCGTCCAGGTCCCTGTCGTCAGCCCTGGCAGCTTAAAGGCATCGCAGCTCCCAGTGGCCACCACCTCATCATCCACCCTGGCAAGCAGCTCTCCCCTTTTCCGCCCATTGCCCAATGGCATGAGCATCTACCCACATGGCATGCACCCCATGTTCGTGTTAGACGTTCCAGCTCCCTTCCCTGCCCCACACGCGACCGAGGCCCTCCCTGCAAAGGAACATCTCTCCAACAACCTTTAAAACATACCGTCCGCTGGCTCTGGGGCGAAGACGCTCCGTCCGGAGCATGAAAAATCTCCTGCCACTGACACTGCCTTCTAACTCGCAGCCGGCATCGATCTGTAGGGGTCAAAGTAGTCCGTTGTCAACGCCGCTGTCACCACCACCGCCGCCGCCGCCGTCGTCCCAAATTCGACCTCACCACCACCAGCAGCAACACCAGCAAGACGTGCCGAACCCTCCTCGCCGGCATCAACTCGACGAGCACCAGCCCGAGCATTTATGCATCCATCCCGGCATCATGGCCGAAGCCGCGGAACCGACCATGGACTGCAATTTGCCGGAGCTCCTGGCCCAGGACCTCGAGTTCTCTGCTCTGGTCTTCGCGTCCAAGAACATGACCGCCGGTGCCCCTTCGCCGGCCCTCGCCTCTGACGAAGACGACTGGCCATCCGCCGAACCCCCAACCGTTCTCGGCGCACCGTGCCACCCAAACGGCGTGGCGCAGTTCCAGCCCTTGGGCGCCATCGACGAGAAGAGCTCCCGCAGCGGTGCTAGCGACCATTCCGACGCCGCGTCAAGCTCCAGCGGCGCGTCCTTCAGCGAGGCCGATGACGGTGACGACGATGCTGCAGAGTCGCCGCAGATCCGCCAACATTCTGTCCTGACCGCCGACACCACCATCTCCGCCTCGAGTTCGAGTCAACCGCCCCCCGTAACACCTCAGAGGAAACGCTTGGTGTCGTTCTGTGACGGGCCCGGAGAGGAAGCCACTCCCGGCAGCTGGATGGATCTTGAGCCGGAAGGCCCCCGCGACCATCCCGAACTCGGCAAGAGTCTGGACCAATCACCAATAACAACGCCGATCAAGCCGGTGCGGCCACTATCGCGGCTAGGGGACAAGTCCATAAACGAATCTCCGCCAAGAGCGAAGAGCGCCCATGCCGCGACTGACAGCCACCGGCTCTCCAACCCGTTCGACGGGTACACGCGACCCACGTCCCGGGCGCGGAGCTTACATGTCGATCCAACGACCACAGCGGACAAAGGGAAGAGCAAGGAGCAGAACCGGTTGTCGGTCCAGTCGCTTCATTCCACGGAGATTGCCGTCCCTACGCGCACCTCTTCCCTGAACCACCGTGTTTCCTTCACAGACGACGCCCGCAAGAATATTACCTCGCGCTCGCGCTCGCGAAGTCGCTCGCATACCTCTTCATCCCGCACACCTTCCGATCACGTCGTTGCACCAGGGACAAACAGAAGCTCCATCATCGCCGACCTCAAGGAGGAACTCGAGCCATGGTTCCGCTACCTCGACGAGCAAGATCGTCTTGCTCCTCCACTTCTCATCACTCCCCGTCCAACATCACGTTCAGCAGAAGCGTCGAGATCTGTCGTGACTAACCGGCCTAGGTCCTCGGCCCAACCTAGATCCCGTCCAACATCCTCTGTGAGCGCTACATATACGTGGCTCGAGGATCCAATCGACATACCATCTGGTGACGACGCCCGCCGGATACCACTCCCTCCCAACGTCGTCGAATCCCTCCGCATCTCAGTGGCCTGTTTTCCCGAGACTATGCTCCTCTGCTCCAGCCTCTCGATTGAAACCATCCGCAGCTACTCTCGCAAGATCCGACATCCAGTGCAAGAACCCGTACGTCCGGAAACGCCGCCAGCCTCTCCCAAGCGGTGGAGATGGCTTGCGCCTCGTCGCACCGCAAACTCCATCCGCCGTTACTCCCGCGGCGCCTCGTCCTCGAACCTGGATCTCTCGTCAATGGGCCCGTCGACTTTGACGCTCACTCCTCCACAGTGGTCTCGCATCCGCAACCTCTTTCCCACGGGCTCCGACTACTTATGTGACGCTCTCTACGCTCACATCGTCGCATACAACTATCTCGCACCGATGGTGCAAAATGTAGCGCGGCCGCCTACGCCAGGCACCCCCGAAACCATGGCCGGCGCTGATGATTCTATCCCCAAGAAAGCCGCCAGCCTGCTTGGCCTACAGGGTGTGCAAGGCGCGACACCGCCTCCGCCACCGTTGCGCAAGCGCTGTAGCATGTTCCTCGGCCCGCGCGCCTGCTCCTCGCGGCAGTCCGCTGCCCCGCCAGTCTTCGCCAACTCCGTTCCGACCTCTGACGTCTCCCTCCGCGATATCCAGATCGGAATCAGGCGATGCATTGCACGTCTTGTGGCCACGATGCGGGCGGAAGGCTCAGACGGGCCCCTCGCGGGCGAATCAGTCAACGAAATTGACCCGCTCATCATGCGATCGCTTTGCGAGATTGTCAAGTGCTGCGAGGATTCGCCTACCAATGAACGCTCACTGTAACATTATTCATACATTGTCTGCTTTGTTTAGTTTTGATCAAGTTCCACGAGCGTCATTTCATAACAAATTAGACATCTTCATGAGATGAAGGGAGTCAAGGGGCATTTGTTTCGGGATTTGTTTGGTATATATACCCTTTTCTATTTGGCAAGAAGTTTTCGTTTCGTTTCAAGCGTAGGAGTAGAAAGAGGGTCTAGAACAAACTATGGCGATGGACTGCTGGACGGCTGGACGGGTGGACGGGTAGATGGCATTACGTGAGTAATGTCTGCTGAAACAGCAAGCAAGAATTCCAACGGCTACGTGCCATTCCCTCTTACCCAACGCCTTCGTATATGCTCCTCGAGAAACATCCCATCCTAACTCGACGTGTGATCGACACTCCCCTCGAAGGGATACGGATCCCTCACGACAGTACCAGCCTGACTGCCCCATTCCATCGCGTTACCCCCATCCGCGTTTCCTCCGTCCTCCGTCTCCCGCCGACTCTGCGCCGGCCTCTGCTGCCCCTGCACAAACGCATCGAAATCCCTTCTGCGCCCGTATTTGCCGTGCCCTTCTACCCCAGTTCCCGCCGCCGCCGCCAACGACGACGACGCGGCCGGCCTCGCGTCTACCGTCGCACCATCACCATCACCGTTCCACACCCGCGCAACGCGACCCTTGCCCTTGACGCCCTTCATGAACCCGTTGCTCAGCCCCAGGAGACCGGCGCTGCCAAGCAGCAGCACGAGGAGAACCATGTTCCCGGCCTGCGAGACGTTGCCGCTGAAGACGGCGACCATGTACACGGCCAGCTTCGCGACGGCCTCGAGGTAGCCTTGCACGGCCGTCTTGGAGAGCAGCCAGGTCTCGGTGGTCAGCGCGGCGAGGTCGGAGGCCGGACCGCGCATCCGGACCGAGAGGGTCGAGGACAGCGGGATCGTGTACTCGGACATCTTGGACAGCGAGGACGGCGCCGGGGCCGGAGGCGTGCGTTGTTTGATGATGTATATATTCAGGAGACGAGAGGTGATTAGAGCTGTTATGGCTGCGAGACCCCACCCTGGTAATGTCAGTAGCTATCATCGTCGGAAGAGGCGGATCGATGAGGCGCGCTTACAGTCTCCAAGGAGAACCATTATCGTCAGCGACCCAACTGTGAGCAGTGGACTTGCAAGGTAAAGCAAATGGCTTCCGCGCTCAAACTCCCACTCCCCATCATGATCAAACGCCCTCCCCTTCCTCGTCCGTCTTCCGCCCCCGAGCGTCCCGACGTCAAGAACAATGACCTTTTCTTCCTTGCCAGCACCGGCCCCGAACGCTTCGATCCCGCCCGCCCTCATCCTCCTCTTCATCTCTTTTCCCCTCGCTCGCTGGTCTTTCACACCCAGCCTCGACAGAAACAGCAACATCCCAGGGTTCGTGATCTTGATGTTCTTCCTGCGTCCGCCCGGAAGCGCCTCCGTGCCGAACAACCCCCGTCCACCGCCTCCGCCTCCGCCGCCGCCGCCATCGCCTCCGTCAAACGCCTTGGACGTCTCCGCACTAACTCCGGAACTCTCTCCTCCTCCTGCCGCTCCGTCGGCCGCCTGCTGATAGTGCAGCCCCGGCGCGAGAACGAGGCCGTCGAACCACGACGACGTCCCCGTCAGAGCCGTGCGGTGCGCGATCGTTTGCAGGTCTGCCAGGGCCACGAGCCCCGCTGCCGAGAGGGAGAGATCGGGTATGGGGGTCTTCTTGAGGACGGGGAAGACCATCGCAAACTCGATCCCATGACAAAATGCCAGGGAAAAGATTGCGATTTTCCCCCTCCAAACCAGTCGGGTCGAGTTAAGCTCGAGAAAAGGGCGGAAGAAGCTCTTATATCTCAAAGCGGTCTACTAGTTAGCTCAATTATTTAGAGTGAAGGCATGGAGCATACGAGTCCAGTGCCGCCAACGGCTTCGCCCGTCGATGACGTGGTGTAGATCCTCTCGTCCCGAGACGGTCGTCACGGGGTTTAAATCCCGCCGCAGCAAAACGTGTCTCTCATCGCCTCAAAGGAAAATTCCCGACGACCCAGCGCGTAACGATCATCTCAGCACCCATGGTTTTTTTTCCCCCCAACTTTATTGACGGCTTTGACAGGTTAAGCGACAAACATAGCCCGGATGACCTGTGGACAGGGTTGGGTCCTGCTGCACGCACCCTCCCCTCTCCGATCCAGCTTCCAACCCCCGTGCCACCCTTCAGAGGCCTTCACGCGATTACGTGCGTGTGAAGTTGAAAGCAAGGTTGTGCTGGGTTTCCGACGGGAAGGGCGCCAACGTCGTACTAGCTGTCTCCGATGCTTACCCCACACACACAAAGGCGCATGTCGCGCTAGAGAGCCTGGGAGAACAAACCATCGAGTCTGTTTGAAATTGGGAAGCATGGCTTGAGTCGTCGGTATGCCTGTTTCGAGGCTTCTTTGCTTCCCTCTTTCACGTGGTCAGGGGCTTTACCACCTAGTCGGCATCTATAGTCGCAACCAGTCTTCGAAAATCACGAAAACTAACATCCTCTTTGCCAAACTGCGTTGCCTAGCTGATCTGAAAATGCTTGTACTGCTGTTACGGCAAGGTTCTGCATGGTGGCGACTGCGCAGGTAGAATCAATATGAGTCAAGCTCCTGAATTCCTTACGCCCGTCTTGTTCAGTTCGCTCACAATGAACGCAGCGAGCGATTAGCCAATTAGAATAGGAAAGTTGTACTTCTCGGCTCATGAGTGGTTAGATCATATAAGGCCATGCAAGATTAGGCGGAATCCAAGGCGTTCAACGTACTGTGTTGCATAATCACTCAAATCGGATCGCTTCCCCTCACCTGCTCCCAGCCTGATCCATCTTATGAACTTCGAGAGAAGATCGCTCATGTTCGTACTTCAGAGTTGCAGATCATTATGGACCCTATCAGTGCCCTTTCGCTAGCTGCGAACATTTCTCAATTCGTCGATATGGGTGTATCTGTCGTTCGAGCTACGAAGGAAGTTGCCGGGGCTGGAGCAACTATCGACGTCCTTCACCTCAGGGACCTCACTGACGACATCAAAAAAGTGGTCGATAGTCTTCATCACAAGAAAAATGCCAGCTTCATGGAGACACTCTCAGTTGAGGAGCAGGTACGACCCAAACAGCCTACTTCCGAACCTGTCTCACCCCCAAGCTTAGGCTCTGTACGACCTGGCCAGTAAATGCGCAGAGACCGCCACAGAATTGACTCAGTGTCTTGAAGACATAATATCCACGGCTTCCCTCGAATCGACCTGGAAGAACGTCGTCGTGGCGGTTGAGACCATCTGGAAGAGAGATCGAATCAATACTTTTGCCAAAAGACTGCTGGACTACCGCGACGAGCTGTCGCTGAGAATCCTCCTCGTCCTGAACGAGCAGCGAAGAAAAGACCAGAAGATAATCTCTACCCTGAAGTCGGGCCTCAGCAACGAGATCGTCGAAGTCATTGCCGTCACTTTCCAGGACCTGAGAGCCGAGATTCACGACCAGCTTTTCGAAACTGTTTCCGCGGTTCTCACTGTGCGTGACGGCGGCTCAACATCAATCTCGAGCCCGAAGTCTCTGAATTCTTCTTCGAAAGGAGCTAGGGGTACATGTGTGACTTATTCCAAAAACAGCAGTTCCGATAGCGAGTCACTGTACGTGTCAATGGCGACGCAAAGCTTTCCTCGCTACAGCTCCAAAGTTCTGGATCTGCTCCATTACCACGAAATCGGAGCGCGACTTTCAGCAATCAATGCAGCACACGCTGAAACTTGTGAATGGATATGGCAGGATCCTTCAAGTTCTGGTGAGGCTGACTGGGATTCCTTGACAGAATGGCTCGAAGCGAACTCGGAGGCCCTGGACCATTGCTACTGGATCTCTGGAAAAGCTGGATCAGGCAAATCCTCCTTGATGAAATGCCTCCAAGATTATCAAAGAACCAAGAAATATCTCGAGAATTGGGCTGCCAAGTATAACTTGCTCATGTGCTCATTCTATTTCTGGTACGCGGGTTCTCCCTTGCAAAGATCACAGGCCGGACTGCTCCGCAGTATCCTTCTGGAGATTCTTTCCGCAAAGCCTCACATCATTCCTTCAGTTCTTCCGGATCTTTTCGGAAGCGTCGTTTCTGGGAAGACGATGAAACAAACCGAGCTCTCTTATTCTGAGCTCAGATCAGCTTCACAAGGCTCATACGAGTTCTCCCTCCCGACCTTCGTGTCTGTCTCCTGATTGACGGCATTGACGAACATACGGGCGATTACAACGACGTGTGCCGTCCTATACCCGTGTGCGCTCATCGATTCGAAACGCATCCCCGCCTGCGACTGCAGGATCTGACACGGCGAGATATTACCATATACACCGCTCAACATCTGGAAAACCTTTCGGTTCTGGCTAGAATGGAAAATTCCAAGCCAGGCATCACTGCCGCTCTCAGCGAAAAGATCGCCGAGCGTGCGTCTGGAGTCTTTCTCTGGGTCGTATTGGTCGTGAAGAACCTTTGCTTGGGGTTGCAAAACTATGACACAGAGTCTGACCTGTTGAAACAAATCGAGGAGCTTCCTGCAGACCTGGAGCATCTGTACGAACACATGCTTGGGAGCATGACCCTGGAACATCGTGTTCTCGGGTCTAAAATACTTCAGCTGGTCCTCCGGAACTTCGAACTTGGCAGCTCATATCCCATGACGATGCTGCAGTTCTCCTTCTGCGAGGAAGAGGATTATCAAAAGGTTTTGCATGCCCCTCTGGAACAGATGGACGAGGGCGCTCTCAAGTGGAAATGCGAAAGCGCTGAAGGTCGATTACGTAGTCGATGCTGCGGTCTCCTCGAGGTCAGCCGTGCTACAAGCGAAGACGAGGTTCAACATGGGGGCGAACCAGTGGAGTTTCTACACAGGACCATCGTGGAGTTCCTCCACATTGGTGATATCTGGCAGAAACTTGTGTCGCTCACATCGGGTAGCTCCTTCGACGCAGAACTTGCTATATTAAGCTCTTCCGTGGCCGAGTTGAAATCTATGCCAATATCTTCCAGCGATCCTTTGAGACCGGACCGGACCGTGTACCGTATGGCTAGAATGATCAGCTACAAAAAGGAGCTCTCTGTCTCAAAGACAAAAGCCTTCCACCAAATATATCCACCGGCGATGAGGGATGCATTCAGTCATCATTGGCACAACAGTGCCATGTTTCGCTCACCGGAAGACGAGATCAGAAGCATAAACTTCTCCAGCAACAGTTTTAGTCGAAAGATGCGAATCAACTTCCCGTGCTCTATTGTACATTCCTTGTCTTTCCAAGTTCCTACCATGGTAATATAGGACGCTGTTTGGCTGGACTTGATCTCAAATTCAAACTATAGTAGATCCTGCCAAGCCGCTTTGCTCGTCCTGCAGTTCGCTGACGAGAGGGATGGTAATTTGCGTACGGCAGTATCGAAATGTTTTTATTTGGAAGACACGCCCGGATATCCCGATTGGCCACTGAAAGGCCCTTCTGCAGCGCGCTGGAACAAGCGGTGGAAGAATGCAGTCATGAGCCACTGCGGTATTGGTGAATTCATTTTGCGTCACTGCTTTTCTGTCATTGCCGAGACTGAAGATGGGTGGTTTGATCCCGGAAATGAGATCATGGCTGAGTCGCTTCTGAGGGTTATTTCCAAGACTACCAGATACACCTCCGGCTGCGACATCGGTGTCAGGGTCCCGCACAAGTTGCTTCGAAAAATTGAGCGCGATCAACTGCCTTGGCGCAGCGAACGAGGGGACAAAAAATGGTCTTCTGCCGGAACGATACTTCATTATCTCATGAAGAAAATATGGTTGTCAGCAATTACAGGACAAGCCTCGAATATTGACGAGATAGCCAGCTTAGCCTGCTGTATAGAGAAAGATCTAGTCGGCGAGCACATCGACTTCGTTGCAAGACCTTCGACAGCCACGGAATCTACGAATCGAAAAGCCGGATTACGAGAGAGATTTTCGTCGCTCTTCCGCAAAGCCAGGGCAAATGAGTCGGATACCTTTGTTGCCAGGCTCAAATCTTCAAGGGCTTCCGTTCCTGGAACCATAGAACACACGGAGTGGCCTCCTAAGCCTGCCACCAAATCTCCTTGGTTTCTGCATCATGTCTCACAGGAGAATAAGACCAACCAAACCATGCCGCTCATCGAAGGTCAAAGTTCGAACAGTATCGCTCATCAGGGAGATGTACTCCTTCAGCATCATGATTCCACGGATAAAAGCCCAAATCTTATCAAGATGGCCGGGGAGGTCTAAAATCGGGTATTGACTGAGCTGAATGTAATATCGACCGATTTCATCTGAAACTGAATAAGACGAATAATATAGCACGAACTGTTTTATGGCCTTGTTTGAAATATCTGAGAGGAAGGTAAAACTAGATTTAAGCTGTAATATTTTCTGTCTTCCAGATTGAGAGTTTAACCCATTGAGCACACTCTGAAAAAAAAAAAAAAAAGGCTGACAAAGGGGTGGAACCACATTAAAGAGAAATAAAATAAAATAGATGACAATTTTAAGCATACCCACGAATAGAATAACACTGACTACTGAAATGTCTTTGTTTATAATTAAAGCTTATCTATTTCTATGCGTAACCACAATTATCTGCATCCAAGTTCTAGAGACCTAGCCTTCCCCATGTCATTCTTTCCACCTAGCTCTGAGCTAGAAGCACCCGGACTCCTCTGAAGACCACCTGGTGGCCTGCGTTGAGTTGTCAACGCTCTATCGACGTGGATATTTGGCGCGCAAAGTTGTACACATCGTAGGACTCAGTCCAAGAAAATCTTTCAAAATCAAAGATCTCTCGGTAGGTTTTACCCACGCCAGATATCACATCCGGCTTCCTCCTCAAGTCGTCTTTCCAGGTTTTGCTGTGGAGCTTTAAGAACAATTGACCACGGTGCTGAAGGTGGGATGAACTAAAATGCTCACAGCCGCCATCTCCTCTCTGTTCTTCGCAGCAAATTACCAAGTAGAGAGCTCTTAGGTCCTCTTGGATGCAAGAGGCCAAATAATCAATCTCTACCGTCGATAAAGGCGCCCTCAAATCCTCTACATTGATGGCGATACGCCGAGCCTTCCGAATCGTAAGCGCCATCTCGGTGCTCCATTGGGTCCCCAGGGCATCTGCAACGTTACTGGTCGGAAGCTTCTGCTGAAGTGATCCCGCTCATCCGAGACTTGTCGCGTATTGAGGGAACCGAAGGGAGGGTACGTCGTTTTCGTTATCATACTCAAACCTACGACTGAGACCCGGAAAATAAACGATATTAACGTTATTGGCCTTGATGCATGATAAAGAAGCCGCTTCATTGCACGTCAGGCGTTGTGTTCTGCGTTGCCGATACATGCTGGGATCTTTCCTCGGGCGCTTTGTCGTATCGGTTGGTTGGTCGTGTGCACGGTCTAGGAAGGCAATGTATTCGTACTTCGGCCATAGATCTTTTCTGCGTTGTATGGCAGCGTCGTTCACCTCTCGAAAGGCAAGTTGACTGCGATCGTTTCCGAGATGCGATGGAAAGCAGACGTCAACAGCATGCGTTGACGGGCCAGCGACGGCCTCGTCCCATACCGCCAAGCGAAGTTCAGTACGAAGGTCGCGGCTAAAAGTATTCGTACATCAGGGGGCCTATGTCGCCGTGCGAGTATCGGTGGGGTTTAGGCTGCAGAGACTATAGTTGATCTTTTGCCTATTTCAGAGGGAATATTAGTATACTAAATAGAAGATACTCTAACTAAAAATTAGCCCACGCTATTATTTTAATACTAATATCCTATTTAGAGGTTAGCTTTAAAGGGGGGGGGGGGGGGGGGGGGGGGACCCTTACATTAAAAAAAACGATATAAACGCAAAA